>VZRZ01001321.1:1131152-1172324 GCA_013398175.1 Climacteris rufus
AAGGGAAGGGAAGGGAAGGGAAGGGAAGGGAAGGGAAGGGAAGGGAAGGGAAAATTTTCATATACTTTGTGTAGTTACTGCGTTTAATTTTAAAATAAAAATTACTAATATTTTCTAGACTAACATTTGTATAAACATTAAGAAAGTCACAGAATAGCTAAATATGCTGATTTGGAAAGGACTCACAAGGATCATCAAGTCCAACTCCTGGCCCTGCTTGTGCAGCCCCAGAAGATTTCTAAGAAAATAATTTTTACATGTTATTGACCCAGACATTTTCATGTCTCCACAGACTCTCAAATGATTCATGTCCTTTCCTAATGACAACAATACAGTAGGGTTTTGACCATTGGTATGTAGAGCTGGCTTGAGCTGGTGACCTGGAGATGAAATGTTTACTGCCAATATCCCGGGCAACCATCTCCCCCTACAGGCACCTTTCAATAAATCTGCCCTGCCTTATTTTCAAAAGACACTTTGGAAACATGTCATTTGAATCTATTGAGAATACTTCCAAAAATCCTTTTGTTTAAGGCTTGTTTTTGTAAGTATTTTGTGTAAGACAGACAAAGTTTTCTTTCCTTAAATTTTAAGTAACTTGCAGATTTTAACATTATTTTATTCCTTTCATTTCCCAATGTCTTATGCCATAGCCTGTGGCATGGCACTGCCAGTGAGCATTCCTGCAGTAGACACTGCTTAGGCACACGAATCCCAGCTGACATCTCTGCTCCTTGGAAGAACCAAAACCACTCTACATGATCCCTTCCAGCTTCCTCTTCCACATTGCCTTACACAGCCCAGGTACCTATACTTCTGTAAACCCCTTATTAAAACTGAATTCTAAGATAAAAAGGAATGGTGGTGATATAAAACTGGTCCTGATATAAACTATGAAGTACCATTTTAAATAAGGGAGTATGGGAGTGAATTACTTCACCATAGCCCAGCATACATATTCAGCACTATGTGTAGAAACAGAGAAAATAATACCTGACACATAGCTGTGTTCTTGGAGATCAGCTTAAAATCTCCATGTTAAATATTCCCAGAAGGCAATGCTTATTATTCCCATTAGTTTCATTCAAAGACATGCCCATCTGTTTGCGAAACTATCATATAAAAACAATGCTTCCAGTTCTTTATGCCTTACTCAGGCCTTTGTGAAACCAGTTACTGGAATTTTTATCTGTGTCAAAGAATTCAAAACAGAGCAAAATAAATTCAGATTTAATATGATGAAACAGTCAGAATGGAGGTCAAGTCTAAGTTTTTTTAATTATTTTTTTACTTTAAATGCTAAGAGCATATGCCTACCACATTACTAAATGCTGTATTGTAACATTCCCAGTGGATAGTTTCCCTCTTTACATTTCCATATGTGCAGAATTATGTCACTCTGACTTCAGATTTTTACTAGTTTGTATCTCTTAAAGGCATGGATGAAATAGTCAGGGGGCAGACTCAGATACCTTGTGTTTTGAATTTCAGCTACCATTTTACTAAGTTTGGATGTTAATGTAAGAAATTCATTTTACACTAGTGATCCACTCACAGCTTTCTCATGAATCTTCTGTTCCACAGATGCCTAAAACAGACCACTGTAACTCAGTCTGTCTATGTCAAGGGCATCAGGAATGCTCCTTCTGCCATGTGTAGCGAGCTCATCCCTTGGTGGAAGGGATGAAACACTTGCCCTTTATGCTACAAACTTGGAGTTGACTCCCACTGTACCTCCTTTGCCAGTTCAGGACCTTTGGTGTGGTCTCATCATATCATTGCTTCAGACTTACCCATAGCCACATCTCTTTGTACTAGTCAAGTTTATCTGGGCCAGTGCAGCTCATCAGTCAGTTATGCACATGCCAGCTCCACACTTAGAGGATTTGGGCTTGGCTGATGCCTGAAAATCCAAAGAATTTACTTGACTTTCCTTCCTGACAACCACCAGAACAGACGGTACACCCCTGCTGCCTGAGGAAGCCAGTGTCTCACTTTGAGGATATTTAAACTAGAGGGGAAGGATCACATTCCTGATCAGATGGATGCAGCCTCCCATGGGGGAGAGCAGAGAGCTCTGTTCTCCTAAGCATCTTGATAAGGTGGTGCTCCTTCCTTGCAGCTGGGGGCAGAAATTGCTTCCCAAGACAGCTGAACTCAAAGATTTACCAACCAAGGTTATGAACACTGTTGTTGTTACAGGAAAATGTTTGTATCCTGTGGTGAGTAGGAACTTCAAGGGAACCAGGAGGACTGAGGAGAAGGGAAAGGATGAGCTAGAGCAAGTGGTCCTTCTTTTGTTGCTTGCAGGTGGAGACCAGAGAGAGAGTCTGGTAAATTGGAAGTAATTCTTATGTATCCTGGAAAACACCATTTACATCTTTAGAAAGTAAGCAGTGATCTCCACCAGCATTATCATATGCCATAAACATATGGGGATAAAAGTTACCTTTGTGGCTTCTTTCTGTCTTTCTTTGTGGCTGTCTTCCCCTGTAAGAGGAGCCATCAGCACAGTAGGGGATCTACTACACTTTGGGTGCTTCACTCAAGAGGTTACAAGAGTCACCAGCGCTCTGGAGCAGGTGCTTTTTAGAATATGAATTGGAATTCTTGTTTCTGGAATAAGCAAATTTACGTGTTGAGTGCCTAATGCCTTTGATAATGAAGAATATTAAAACTGTGTGGAATACATGCAAGCAAAATTAGATAATAATTTTAGTCATTAATTGCATAAGAATCTTTTCCATAGTTCCAGGTGACTAATTAATGAGCCAACTACAACCTTTGATCAAGGTCCCATTTTGAATGAAATGTGTCAAACTTGGAGGAGAGGACTTTTGCTGATACAACAAACTGTGAATGCTGCTGAAGGAGAGAGTAGCGACAGAGAGTAAGGAGGCACTGAAGAGCCCTGAACAGTGCTATCAGAGCACTGAAGAGCCCTGAACAGTGCTAGTGGAGAAGATTTACAAGTTGTTGATCAAGAAAACAAAGAGTAATATGGGAAGAAACTTCCACAGGGAAAGTGTACAGAAATCTGAAACACTAAAGATGAATGGATGGATTACAGGCAATTTTTCATCTTGACATGTCCATTTTCATACACAGAAGTACACCCTGAAGAAAAAAACAAAGAAAATCAAGCAAAACATGACTTGCAGTTACTGAGAGTAATTTTTTAGCTGCAGTGAGATGGCAGTAAAACAGCAACACAATAAGGATTTTTAAAAATGAAATGTCTTAACTATAGCATGCCATGACAAAGAGAAGCAAAATGTGCTGGGATACCATCTTTGAAGAAAAACAATGAGTTTCGGTTTTGAGAGGAGAAGCAGGTATTTCATGCAACTGCCTGTGTATATCATGATCAGATGAGGAGTTGTGCAACCTAAAGATCTTGCTCCAAGCCAAATTTGGAGAGGCTGGGGCAATGGCTGTTTTCCGGGGTTTTTAGAAATCACGTACTTGATTGCTCAACAATGCAGTTGTAATTAGAAGAGTAAAGACAACTTTATGGAACAAGAAGTAATTTAAGTTTTATTCTCCCCAATGGGATGGTGAAAAGTGATGAAGCAGAGCTTGCTTTCCTTCTCACAGGATATTCATATATGCTCTGTTACAGTGTGGGACTGCAGGGATTTTTGAGGCATCCTCACAGACCCACCTGTGGTGGCTCTCAAAGACGGTGATGGAAAAGGGAGAAAGGATTTAATTTTGAAAAAGAGGGTTGGAATCAGTCACATTCACAAGGAATATTAGGAACTCTTCTGATGAGGCAACTCAGCAGGGATGTCTAAGCATGGAAGACAGCTGAAGGATTTTGAGTGAGCTGCACTAGTGACAAACCAATTCTTTTCCACTTTTGCCTCTCTCTTTTTGAGCAGCATTACAATTGCTTCAGATTTTGCAAAGTACAGAACAGGTCTGATTTGAGAAGCTATTAGAAGAAATTAACTCCTAGCACGAGAAAGCACAATTCTAAAGAATCATCTCTGTTATCAACCCTCAGAATTTCCTTGGCTCCCAATTTAGTTGTTCCTAGCTGTGCAGTAAGCAGGGACATATAAGATTCCTCCTTTATATAGGGCACTTTTGATGTTTTTTGGCAAGAAGGCAAATGATTGATAGGACAGTAGAAAATAGAAACTGTAAGTTTAGGCAGAAGCTTGGGGGAAAATATCAGGGAAATCTTTCTGTCCTAGTTGGACAAATCTGGTCAAGGCCTCAAGAGTAGCAGATGCTGAATGTAATTGCTAAGAAGATTTCCAAGATGGAAAACAGGAAAAATAGGTTTGTTCTTACCTTGTGTCCAACCATGATATTTGTATATTAAACTAGAAGGTTCTGGCTGACTGGCTTGGTCTTCTATCATCGTGCATTTTGTTACATCTTTGGATTTTTTGTGTGTGCCTTTTGTAAGTGGTTGAAGATAAGACAACACCAGGTCCTTCCACGGTGAGGTAGAGTATATTGGTTACTGCATCCAGTAGACATAGAAATATTTAGGGGGGTGGCCAAGATGGGAACAAGTCTTTGATCCAGCAGGCTGCTAAGCAGCTTTGGAAAGAGCAGGCAGCTGCTAGAAACTTTATATGTCTCCAGAAATGAAACATAGATTCACAGAAGTTTAAAGCTGCAAAGTACCACAACGGATTGTGTATGCCCTTCTTTTACTCAGAGGTAGGATGACAGCTGAATGGGAAGTTTCTCTTACCTTCTTCCAAAAATCTCCAGTGAAGAAAGCCTTCTAGTCTTCCTAGGCTGCCTATACCACTTTTTCAATATTTCTTTAATAAGAATTGCTTTTTCCTAATACATAATTTAAATGTCCTTTACTTAATCTGATTATGTCTTGTCCTAAGACTAGTGAACATAATGAACAATAAATTAATCTTTTTTATAACTTTTTACATCTTAGAAAACTGCCATCAAGTCGTCCCTCATTTCCATCCCTTCTAGACTAAACAAACTCACTTCCTCTGACCCTTCTCATAGGTTAAATTTCCCTACCCTCAGCTCCCTCTTCCTTCCATTCTTCTTACTACATACTTCACATGGGGTGGTGTCCTGGAGTCCCAAGGTCACTTCATTTCCCTAGGTAAAGTTTGGACTACTTCTCTTCAGAGAAAGAGGAGACAATAATCTCCTGCAATTACAAATGAAAGTTCTGAAGTTGCACTCCAGAAGTCTTCCTTCTTTTCTCTTACACTGTTCATCTGCAATAAATAAAACCAAAATGTAGGTGGGAATTCCAAGCTCCTCCTTCACCCTGCTGGTGTATGTAAGGATCTTTCTGAACTGTCCTCAAATTAGGCTGTAATTTCATAATATATATTAGTCAAGTCAATATTTTATGACATCTTCAGTTTTGGTTGGACCTGAACTGCACTGTGAAAATATTTTTGCCTCTTGATGGGACGAGATGGTAGAGTGACAGAGACAGACCTGTAGTACTTTTACAGAGTCAGTCAATGTTGTACTACTTAGAATCATAGAATCACTAAGTTTGGAAAAGATCTCGAAGACCATCAAATCCAACCTTTGAACCAACACCACCATTTCCACGAAACCATATCACAAAGCATCACATCTGCTTGATTTTTTAACATTTGCAGAGAAGTTGACTCCACCACTTCCTAGGGAAGCCTGTTCCAATGCTTATTGTTATACTGTCCTATATACAACCATCATAAACATGAATTTGCAATTATTTTGATTTTTTCATGTTCTCTCCAGCAGTAAGTTTAACACAGTAAAGAGAAATGCAATCTATCTAACAGTTAAAGGACTGACATGCAGTGTGGACTTTAATTTTCAGAAAGTTCATGTGTCAAAGAGTAAGAAATGGCCACTGATCTTTCAGAGTAACTAAGTCGCGCCATAAAAAAATAAAAAGGATTTCTACAAAGAAAAGGCCCTACAGAGTTTCTTGTCCAGCTCACCAGGCTACTTTTATAGGATTTTTTTTTTTCTAGAGGTTTCTCTATTGGAAAAATTCAGGCAACTGTACTCTACCACAGAAAGCAAGTTTGAGAAATAGCTTTAAGGAAAGTTCCTCAAGGAATATTTTTCAGAACATCATCAGGCAGTCTTATATCGATTACATGGCTGTCTCGGCAGGGCATTTTGTGCATTCAGAGTAAAAGCATTCCCTCTAAATGCAGGGATAATAATGACAGACATTTTTAAGGCAAACTGTTTACCAGAAACAGCCTATGAGAAAAGAACATAATAGACAAAACGGCCCTTCAGGCAGTTGCTGTGTATTGAAAGAGACTCAGAAGTTTTGGGTGGGTTATTTTTGTACTATTCTGTTCCTTTATTATCCAGGATGAAATGGAGAGATCCAAGACCAAACTTGTAAATTTTGGACTTTTTGAGACCTCACAGGACACCTTGTCTTCTCACTTAATGAAAAATATTTTTGCCAAGTACTTTGTTCCAGATCATCATAAATATTACAGAAATTATCTTACCTATGGCCATGCTGTTACAGTTCAAATTGGTTGTTCGGTTATTGGCTGTCAAAGTCTAGCAAAATGACAACTCTGAAGTGGTTGGTGGACACCAAAGCAGATTAAGAGAGAAGAAATTTTTGAAGTCTTGGTGTAAAAACAGGAAATGTCTGACATTATGACCTGGCATCTGTGTAGTGTACATAGCTGCTAGTTTGATTGAATGAATATAAAAAGGAGGAAGGGAGGGAGGGAGGGAAAGAGGGAGAAGAGAGAAAGACTTCAAGCAGAGCATCTTAAAGTAGTAGGAAAGCACCCCAGAAATGCCAGGAAGACCTGTTTCTAAAGGAACATATTCAAATCCATAGAACGATGCCCACTTACAGCAGTCAATACTGTGTTATGTCCTGAGCACACAGATATGGATTTTACTTCATGTGTGACCTACAAAATCTCAAACAACATGAACAAACTAACCCCAGCAATACACTGATGGAGGAAGAGGGGATTTTATCTGTTGTCCATGATTAGCTGCTTTGAGAACCCTCAGTAATTTGGGGGTTAACTCTACAACATTGAAACCTGTAACAGTTTCATCACTGCCATTAGTAGTAAGAGAGGGGGAGAATGATTATTCCACAATTCTGAACTTGGGCAAAGCCCATGTTTAATAGGTACATTAAACAGGATGGAAACAGGACAATCTGAAAGCTTTAAATTATTGAGTGCTGTCTAAACCTGCACAATTGTTTTTTATTAGAAGCACTTTCTGGAAACTCAGGCATTTGTGATCTACTACATAAAGGCCTTCATTTGAAAGACATGAGGATTGAGAGACTAGAGGTAAGGCATTCAAAGGAGGTTGTATAGTTTTGTCCTCTGCATAAGTTGCTTTGGGAAAGCAAAACTCAGTGTCATGAGCTGAGTCTTCATTTCGAACTCAAAGACATGTCCCACATTTTTCTATGTTAGCCTTTTATATGTGTCATCATGATGTTTCTCATAAATGTTATTTATCAATAGGCAAGTTGCTTTTCATGTTCCCCTAAACAGGCCAGCACACCCAGTAGGAATCCAGTAACCAAAAGTCAGCTGCTTTTTGCATGTACATCGTCTTATTAGCAATTCACATTTACATGTAGAATAGCAAAGATGTGAACCTGAGTTTCAGTCCTAGACTCAGGTTTCCTTCTGCACATTAAATTTGCACAAAGGAAATACTGGTATTCAGACTAATGGGGTAGACAATTCTGCTTTAGCCACAGACATAATAGTTACTGTGATTTAAGGTAATGTTATTGAGAGACATTTAACACCAACTGATTTAAAATAGGATATGAAGGGACTACTGAACTTTCATGCATTTTTTAAAGTGCAGTTTTTAGCCTTTTCTCTACAAAGAAACACCATAAAAATATAAATTTTTCTCCCAGGGAGAGACATATACAAAAAAAATTGGAGTAGAGTATTAATCACAATGGTAACTTTAAAAGATAATTAGTGTTTGTAAATCAAGGGTGAGGTTTCCTGACTGGCTTAGCCCAGTCTATAGGCAAACCTGTGCCAAAGCCATGGTTCCTCCATCACTACCTTCTGTTGGGGCTGTTCAGCCTGGTGAAGACAAGGTTGTAAGGATGCCTCATAGCAAACTTCTGGTATCTGAAGGGGCCTATGGGGCAGGCAGAGAAGGACCTTTTGTTAGGAACTGTAGTGATAGGACAAGGAGTAATGGGTACAAATTGAAAGAGGGGAATTTTAGAAATTAGGCAGAATTATTTTATTGTGAGAGTGGTAAAATGACCTGGAACAGGATGCCCAGGGAGGTTGTGGATTCCCCAGCCCTGGCATGTGTTCAAAGTCAGGTTCAACAAGGTCATGAGCAACATGGTTTAGTGGAAGGTGTCCCTGACCATGGCAGGGGGGTTTGGGACTAGATGATCTTTAAGGTCCATTCCAACCTCTTAACATTCTATGAGTCTATGGAACTGTCAGTCTTCTCCATGTACCATGATTCTAATGTGTTTATATTTGATTTCTTTTGGAACATGAAGGTCATAAAGTCTAAAACATTGTGCTCAGCTTCCAAAGGAGAACTTGGGGTTTGTAGAGTCTTTTTGGTGTTTTTTTGGGGGGGCTGGGTTTTTTACTTGGTTGGTTGGTTTTGCGGCTTTGGTTTTGATTTTGGCCTTTTGTGGTTTTTTTAAAGAAGCTTGTTAAAAAGAAGTTAGAAGATACTGCTAAGAATGTGATGGGGATAATAGTGCAGAACTTGGTGCTGGAACCTTGCTATTGGTTCCTCATTTGTCATCTATTAGGTAAGCCTTGAAAAAAGTTAAAGGGAAGCTGATGTGACTAAATAGCAAAATTGGGCACTCTATTATAGACACAAGACATTCTTTCAAAAAGATGAAGTCGTATCCAGGCAAGGAACATAAATTGTAATATGCATTCCAGCAAATTGAATTTAAAAACATTAGTAAGCCAAAAGAAAACAAGACACAAATGCTGAAGGACTCAAAACCAGGACTAAATTATTCTAGACCATCAGAAAGGAGCAAAATGCCCTCTAGACAGTTCAGAAGTTAAATGCCATATCATTGTGTGATGTACTGGTCTCCTTCTTTTGAAAAGGATACATGAAAACCGTAAAAGTGCAATAAAGATGAGAACAACATAAAACATCTTCTCCATGAGGAACGACCGAGGAGTAGTGGTAGCCTTCAGGCTGAAAAAGAGACAACTTGAGTGAGATATGATAGATGTCTACAAAATCATGAGTGGTCTGAAGGAGGATTATTTAACTTTTTATTGTCTCCTCCAATATATGAGGCAGGAACCATCATACAAAGGCTGTAAGATCCAGGTTGGAGTATATAAAAGGGGATGGTTCTTCATGAGACAAAGATCTACAACTGTTCATGTTCAAGGAAAAAGCTCATATGGGCACAAAGACAGACTGGAGAAGTAGTAGGAGCAAGGATCCATTGAAGGTTGTTAAACAGACAAACTGTATTAGGTCCCTAAAAGTTCTACTCACTCAAAAAAAAACTGGACATGGCAGCAGACTTAAAGAGGGAAGAATCATACATTCTTGTGCTGTCTGTATTTACCCCTAATTATCTATTTGTGGACATTTATGGTGAAGGAAGACCAGGTAAAAGAGACATTTGCTCTCAACTAGTACTGACATTCCTGTGGCAACTTCTGCATCCCATGCTGATAAAGTCAAATAAAATTACTATAGACTATTACCGAGATGCCTGTTATTACGGCTTATCCCGGTAATCAGTTGAGACGCAGAAATAATGAGAGCCGGAGTTCGAGCTGCGTTCAGAGCAAGGGCGGAAAGGGGGGAAACCCCTCTCGTTTAATTCTTATATACACTTTTAGAAATCACAGATCATTGGAGAAAGTTAACACTTCCGTCTCTAACTATATTGGTTACAAGAAGTGTCCGTCAAAAGGATCTGTATCCATGGGAAAGGAATGTAAAAAGATAATTTTTACAACAACATAGCTATGTTTACAGAAATCGTCCTTGAGACTGTCTAACAGAGAAAACTAGCTATTTTACAGTGAAAAATGGGCAACAATAGACAATGAATTTTTATGCAACTAAACTAGGTAAAGTGAAGCCCTCTTCTTGGATATGTAAGATGCAGAGATTTGCTTATATTTTTTTTCTTGTGATTCTTTCTTGAAAAATGAGTTGACCCTTCTTCCATTTTCAAGCAGTTCACAGGGTCACAGGGTCCTGGACAAAAACTAGTCCCCAATTCTTCCTAAGTACTTTCCTCATGTCTTTTTGTTAGGCTTTTGGAGGGACTGGGAGGGGGTGGGAGTTAGTGGGTGTTTTGCATTGTTTTTGTATTTCTCGGGAGAGCAATTTTCTGTTTCTAAATTTTCCACTTCCAATTGAAAAATGATATTTCATCCAGTATCGTTTTTAACACATAGGCCAGTCTAGTGCTGTTCTTTTCCCAGCAGATAAGCCCTAAAGGTCCTAGCAGCGTAGTTCAAGAGGTGTACTTACTTGTTTAAATGTGTTCTTCTTCTACGTGAGGTAGAGGGTTCAAGTGTGTGCACAAATACCTGCATAACTCCACAGGAGAATATACACTTTGGCTCTTGCAGCAGCAGCTGATTAATGCGGAATCATGAGTAAAAAATGCCAAGGTTCTAGACTGTGAGATAGAGATAGCTCTCTGCCATGATATATTTTTAAAATAATTTGTACTAAATATTCTGTGTATTAAAGACATTTTTTCACAGGTGTCCTGAACAGAAAATACCAGCTACCCAAGCAGTGTCAAGAGTCAGGACATGTTTTTTAGGCTAGATTTGTTAACAACTCATAAAATCTAATTCCTAACCCTGATGAACTATACCATGGAAAAGCACCAATTAGTTAACCTTGTACACATGTGTAGACAGATAACTGTCAATGTACTTTAAGGAACACAGAAGGTACAACATAAATACGACATAACTTTAGTGGCAAACAAATTAAAAAGGCTTTTTAAACCATTGAAAAGAATTCCAACTTCACATAGTGATTCAGGTGTTTTTCTCTCATTTGGTCTTGTGTGTGTGTACATGCGTGCATATTTCATCAGTGCCGGAGGAATTCTTTTGGGAAACAGAAGACTGTAAGTCCTCAATGAAAGAGTATATATTCTCCAAGAAAAGGGGAAAATGTGTAGAGCATTAAGTGAGGATGTCCTGCCTTTCCTTCTCTAGCCCTAAACCCTTCTACCAAATAAGAATGTCAGAGTTTTGCCATGGAGGCAATGACAGTATAAACTGTAAGTCAGTAAAAGCCTATGCATGCAGTTAGTAGACATCAGCAAGAGGTATCATGCCCAAATTATGTGCAAATAATCTATATAAGATTGCACAGACATCTGGTAGAGAGAAAATTTTTACTTACATCCAGTACTGAGAGAGACACTAAGATTTCTGTCTTCAGAGCTATAAAAAAGAACTCATATGGTAATGCTGAGCATGTGGTTGCTCAAGGAAGATGTTTCTCAAAGACTGTCAGGAAAGGGAAAACACAACCAGGACTGCTTTCGTATTTCCATGTTTAGTGGTTTACAACAGTGGAATTCAGGGCCTGGGATCTATTACAGTGGGAGGGAGCATGTAAGTCATGGCATCATCTGGTTTTAAGGCCCATAGCTGTTGTTCTTTTCCATCTAGGATCAGACAAAGCGGCATGAGGCTCTACATAATTAAGAACAACTATCCCACAGTGGCAAGGAAAGCAGAAAAGATTGCATTGGGAAGGAAGACTGACTACAGTACTTTAAAGACATGATTGTAAACAGAAGAAGCAAACCAGAGAATATTTAACAGGAAAATAGTACCCTGACCCTCCCTGGATTAAATGCTATCAATCAAGTTTAAATTTAGCTTCTCCATGGTCCCACATGAAAAGAAGGCAGTAGGGGCAAGGAAAGCTTAACGCCTGAGAATATTTGTATTGCATGGCAAGGAAAACAAGCCTAAAGTCAACAAAGGGCAGCCTGTAAAAACAAATAGTCCTGATGAGAACAGCACTGCCACCCGAAAGCTCATTAGCAGCCAGAAACAGAAGAACTGTCTCTCTGCTCTTTCTTTGCAGACTGCCCCCAGCCCAGCGCTACCACAGCGCTTCTGACTCAGCTGCCTCCCTCCTGGTATAACCCCTGAGCACTTGCCAGCACCCACACAATGCATGCCCTCGGCATGAAGAGTGTTTCCCTGGGGTAGGCTCGGCTGGTTTATGGTTGGAGGCAGGAGTGGGAAAAGAGCAGGAAATATCTGTTTTTTTTCAAATAATAATAATGTATACATACACGTATAGTAATTGCCTTTATCTGCTCTAAGATAAATCAACAGAGGGAAATTTTGGGTGTAAAATGATGAGAATAAACACTGCCGTGCCCACCAGCAAGCACATGGGATTTCAGAAATCATGTGAATTCCAAACCCAATGTCCCATCTGTCATCACCTATTCACTGCTGGTGGAGTCACAGCTGTAGGGCAATGAGACGCTCCATTTCCTCCTGGTGCATGGGAAAACACGACCATGCGTTTGGACAGAGCTATCTGGTGATCAGTAAGGAACACCAAACACATTTTTAGCCTTGAGAACCAAGATGTAATTTTCACAAACTTGCATTTAGGTACCTGAGAAAGAGCAGTTGGATAATGTCAGGGCCCATTTATACAGCACTTTGAGGGTTTTGTCCCTGTAGGTTTTACACTGGTCACAAGATTCTGTTCTGTAGATCAAGATAATCTTAACATGTGACAGAGTTTAAGGCCTCCAAGGAAACAAAGTTATATATGCAAGAGTTACAAAAGATGTTCAACATTGGGGTTTTATTTGCAAATGTCATTTTTTCCTTTTCTCTTCTCTTCTCTTCTCTTCTCTTCTCTTCTCTTCTCTTCTCTTCTCTTCTCTTCTCTTCTCTTCTCTTCTCTTCTCTTCTCTTCTCTCTTCTCCCTTCTCTCTTCTCTCTTCTCTCTTCTCTCTTCTCTTCTCTTCTCTTCTCTTCTCTTCTCTTCTCTTCCCTTCTCTTCTCTTCTCTGTTCAGATCACCAAACTGCAGAATGATGGAGGGAAAATTAAAAAAAAAAAAAACTTCTGGGAAGTTCCTCAAATGTAGCAAGTTGAAAGGCAACATCTGCACAACAATACTGAATACTTTTCTGCATCACTTTAGCACCTTTCAACTTCCCATCCTATTACAATATTTGACTCCTTCCCTCTTCCAAACCTGCAAATGCACATCAAGCAGCCAATACCTGGGCAGTGCCCTGGTGCCCTGACTACTGGTATATATCTCTGCACCTAAATATATGACCACAGACTGTCTGTTTATGAGCTTTATGGGTTTGCTGTATTAGTGGAAACTATAATTAGTAGGTGCATTGCCTACATCAAATGCACCTAGACATATTACATAAAATTGACCTAGTCACTCTCTATTCCCCCAAGATGGAACTCACTGGATTGTGTATAACCTGGAATATATGGCAGAGCTAGACCCTGTGCAGTAGGGAAAATGCTGGTACAGACCTGTCCTTTGTAAAATCAGTGGCAAAGTTCCAGTCAACTCAACAAGAAATCCTTGCTACAAGGTTGACTCTTCATTTCCTTACATGTTACCTGTTCTTTCAGGGTGAAATGGGAAGATGAAGTTCAAAACTAAAAATCCTGCATTTAAAGCACCTGTATTTATAACACACCAATATGTTGCCCTGAGTGTTGCAGATCTTCGATGTTTTCATTTTTCTGTAACAGTTTCTCACACACTATCTGTAAACATAGCCATGTTTTTCTAACTGTGTTCTATTGTTTGCATTCCTTTCTCCTGGGCAGAGATGTTTGATGGATTTTTCCTTTGACCAGTGTGATTGAGGGGTGGCGATTTCTCCCTCCAATCCACCGTGGTTTCTAAGAAGAGATATAAATAAAGTCTGGGGTCTCTTGGCCCCCTTTTCAGGGCTTCTCTCTCTGACAGGTGTCTGCGTGTTTCTTTTGTGTCCAAGTGTGACACCAATACACAGCTTTGAGTTGCCTTAATTTTCTGATGTCTGTATCATTTTTTGTCCAATTGCATGCGTGCAAAGTAGAAAGGATATTTATCAAAGTAGAGGACCCAGCTACCATATACATGTATTTAGAAATAAATTTAAACACTCAGTATAAGAAAAAGCAGCTAAGAGTAGAATCTATCCTTTTGGAAAACACATTTAAAATTAAATAGTAAGAACATACATCAGTCTTCTATATGCAGTTTTCATTTTACAAAAGACATGACCTACAGCAGTGTAATACAATTATGCAGGTAAAGAATCTAGCATTTCTGACAATAAATAAGAATGTCTGAGTTTCAAGAATTTTCAATTATACATATAAATCTTTCACTTCAGGTCTTTGATTTCATACATCTGTAATCTCAAACTGGATTTTCTTAGGAGTAACTTTTACCCAATAGATTCTCCAGTTAAACAAGTTTCATCCTGACTCCTTTAAGGTTCTTTTGTGTTTTTGGTATTGCCCTCATTTGCAATGGAAAGTATAGAAAAATTGCATTTTCTTTTGCAAATGAGGGAATGAAATAAGGAAATTAAAAAACAGGTACAGGTATCTATTGCACTGCTTATATTGAGATGACTTTTAATACATAAGAAAGAAAAAACCTAAATCTACAGTATTAATTAATTTGTTCATAAAAAAACATGCTTCACAATATTTGAATACTCTGGCATCAAGTTAGTACAACATTTCTGTGAAAATTAATTTGAGACTCTTCCCCTAGAAAATGTTCAGATAATAAACATAAAATATGAAACTAACAGGGAAGAAAGGCTGAAGGTTTCCTATGTTGCTGTGAAGACACTATTTGACTGACATACTATTTTCCAGAGGTATTTAAAATAAAGTCTCCTTTGAATCCCATGAGAAACACTCTTGTCCTTGTATGTCAAATGGAAAAAATGCTGGTAAAACTCTTTGAAAAGTCACACAACTCTTAAAATGTCCATAGGTAAAAAATCCATGCCCTCTTCTCTAGCTCTATGGCATGACAGGTATTTACCTTCAAAAAAGTGTTCTTCTTACTTGGCAAATGCAATCATACGGAAGAAAGGAAAAAATTCCAACTACAAGTTGAGTTTACTTCAGCTTCTGCATGTGTTCATCCTTGATTGCTCAACAGAAGCTGTGAGCAAGCATTCTGGCTCATCTCAGTGCTGATGGCAAACAAAGTGACAAATGCAGAAAAGCATCTCCAGTGTTTCACAGCTGTAATCAAGCTCCAACTGTCTGGGTTTGGTGACAGGCATTGCAAGACATGGTGTGGAGCTGCAGAAATCACTCCCCCCAAGTCTCTGGTTGCATGGTATTGCAAGGTGCCTACCAGGCAGCTTTATTTGCCACTCTGCTTGAAGACCGGAATGAGAATAGAAAAAAAAAGAAAGGGAAGAAATGGCAGAAACCTCATGGCAGGCATTCAGGATCTCAAACTGTTTTACTGATGTTAACCACCCTTCAGACAGGCCTGCCAATAGGAGTGTCTGAAGATCTGTTTGGGTGGAGGTACATCTCCATGGGGTGCCCAAGACCAGCTGCAGGAACTGAGCTGGTGGGTCCTGACGTCCCTCTCCATCATTCTCCCAAGGGCCTGACTGAGGCTGTCTGACTGCCCTCAAGAGCTGGGTGGCTTCGGGAGCATTTCTTGTATTAAATCCTTGTCACAGGTCAGTTGCTTCCCCCAGTTGTACTTCCCCTAAAAATACCCATGTCTTGCGGCTTCTGCGGCCACATAACTTCATGTCTCCCTTACTCCTTCCCTAGAGGAATGAAGAATGTTGAGCTGCTGGCAGCTAAACTGTACTTAAAGACATTTTTATTTTCTGAATCATGTTCAGGATGATGCTTGTTTTAATTATGTTTTATGCCAAGTGCTGTAAGATGCATGCATGAAAGCCCGTCCATAAATAAACATGTCTTTAAAAGTTCTTATTTATTTTCTTTGAGTCAATTCCTGCTCCTTTCCTGAGGTGCACAAAAGCCGGGATGTACGGTCTCCAAAGCCCAGCCACAAAACCCAGACACCACACAATGCCAAACAGCCTCTTTGCGCCACTGCGGTCCGGGCCTGCCTGTGCCACAGGACCAGGGGGACTCCTGCCTCATCGACGGCTGCTCTGGGGCCCCAAATCAGCCACGATCGCTAGGGGGAATCAGCTACTGTGCCTTCTGGAGGGGCAGGCACTCTCCAAAAGCCTTTATTAGGGCAGTTGTGGGGTGAAAGACAGAAGTCTAGCCAGGAAAACATTGTGAGCACCATGCAAGCAACCACGACCTGCTGCTGTGCAGGAAGCAGGGCTCAACCCTGAGCGCAGGTCCTGGTGGAGGTGCTGTGACCTGGCCGTGCCTCTTCCATGGCTTGGACCCCCTCGGGGCACCTGTGGGTTGAAGGAACGTCACCTGCCACTAGGCCAGGGTGAGGGCAGAGGGCAAAGGGTTGGCTCTGCAGCAGAGGATCAAACAGCAATGGCAGGCATAGGCCTGCCTGTCAAAGGACCCCTTTGAGGCCAATAAAAAAGGGATTCATGTTCTGTTCCTGGTTGGATCCTGTGGACAAAGCAAGGATGAGAACAGGCCTGTGAACAGTGTGGGTTGGAGGGCAGCCAGGGGAGGCTGTCCTGCCAGCTTTCACAGGACCTCTCGCTGCCACCAGTCACCCGCATGAGGCCTTGAGCGCAGCTCCTGCTGCCTGGCCATGGCAGCCCTCCCCTGTCCTGCACCCCAGCACCGGCGGCAGGGCCGCCCCTTGCTCAGCTCTGCCAAACCAGCTGTCTCCTGACAGGAGAAAATAATCTGGGATCAAGGACAGGAAACTGGATTCGTACAAGCAGGCGAGACGAGAAACTCATGTTTTGCAGCAAACGCCCTCCATCGATGTGGTCCAGCTCTCTCTTCCACCTTCAAGCAATGAGAACTGAAAATAAAAGGAATGGAATAAAAACAGGTACACCTTGCTTTTTCTTTTTTTTTCAACCCTTGTATGGCAAAAACAAAGAAGAGAAAACAAAGTGGCTAGCTGCAATTTTTTCTGGCAGCAACATGCTTTCCTGCTCCTGTTCCTATGGCAGCTCCTGTGCCCTCACCACAGACACACAGGGCTGTCCAAATACCTAGGGTTTTATGGAGAGGTGTACCATGTGGAAAGCCACTGGCAAAGGCCAGGGGTAGGGCAGGAACCCCTTATGGCTGCAAGCCCCAGCAACTCTCTGCCTCTTGCTCCTGCCCCTTGCACATCTGTGTTTCAACAACCCTGTGATCCCTCACACTGCTGCTGCAGCCTGCACTGCCTGGAAATGTTTTGAGTGACTGAATGTGTTGCTTAGAAGAAAAAAATGGCCTTTGATATGTTTCTCGAAAAGAGGTAATTAAAGAAAAGTAGCCCACAAGCCTTCTGAACTGGCTGTCCAGCTGGAAAGCAGCTCCTAGTCAGCCCTGCACAGAGTGGTGGCTGACTGCTGGGAAAAAGTGGAACCATCTGGTTCTGCTGCCCTCCGTCCCCATTGCCCTTGAGGGGTGTTTAACAGGGATGGGTTTGCTACACCAACACCATTGCCTTAGTAACACAACCAAAGTGTTTGTCAACATGCAAGCAACATGAAGGATGGCGCCTTGTCCAAAGAGGTCTGGGTTACATGTGTGATTCTTCTTCACAAAAGCCATTTCACCACTTGCCTCACAAAGAGCCTGAGCGGGAAACTGAGAGCTGGGAGCGAAACTTTCCTGGGAGTCAAAAGCATATTTTCTTCTCATTATGTAGGAACTGCCTTGGCCTTTTGGAATCAGTGGCGTCTAAACTAATAAATTGCAGCAGTCTAAAGCTGATGAGAAATAGATGCATTTTAACAAGTGTTTGCTATTTTTAAGTAATAACTTCTTCTGTAGAAGTACTGGAAGCCCGTTATGACCTGCCACTGGACTGCATCAGCCTTTTGAGGGCCTTTCTATTTCCTTAAACCTTTACTGAATTAGGTCTAAGGAAGCTGCTTATATCTCCCCATTGTCATGCTGTCACTGGGTTTAAATGGAAATCTATTCACTGAAATCCTTTTTTTTCATCAGCCATTTTTTCCCAAATCGGATCAGATGTCAACATTGTCTTTATTGGGAAGGAGCAGGGTCATGCCTGAACAATATTGTGTTCTTTTAATGAACAACACAGGTTTCCATAACTTGCTTTTCACCCCATCGTGTTCTCACAAAAAAACCCCAGATTCCTTAGTGCTATCTTTTATGACACTTTCTTCTTCTTTCATTTCCTGCTCTGGTTCATGTCAAAGTGCATGTTTTCACATGATCAATTCCTCTTGATGCACATCTCTGTCAACTAACAGTGCAGTTTCTCTCCATAAAAGAGATTGCAGTGAAACTGTTCATTAAAGGCATAAATACATTAAACCTTTCCATTGCCTGGAAGAAAAATGGCACAATGGATGACCTTTGCAAGAATTCATTCCTTTGGCAAGGCATATCCCAATCCTACTCATTCAGTGAACAAATCTGAAGTCAACAGATCTAGAGGAAGAAAATATAAGTCAAGAGAAGATTGATTGACTAGATGGAAAGATAAAATCCTCAAAGTCCTTTTGCACTTTCTACTTAATCCAGGTAGCACCTAAATTTATAGGATCTTTATATCCTAAAAAGAGGCAGTCAAGTTCCAAATGACTTCTAAGAGCGATCAAAGTCTAGACAAATGTCTTTCCTTTGTCTAGTCCCCAGAGATGCTCAATCAAAAGGTGTTCTTGGAGGAGTGTCAACTATCTACTATGACCTGGCTACTTTAAAACAGCATCACTGAGTTTTGGGATTTATTTACTTTTATTTGGTTTGTACTAGTCCCTTTAAATAGTAACATCACAATTAGATTATACAGCTAGACTGTGGAGGACCTGAGTTTGGCTTTTTCCTTTCAAATCCCCATATCCTATGAGGCTATGCTGACTGCCAGACTATATATTAGTGTTACAGGGGATCTCCCTGCCTCTCATGTTGGCGCTGGATTCAGAAGGCAGGAATAAACAAAGAGCTGTTGAGGAATTTGGAGAGCTGCTGGTTGCTGCTTCAAAAAGTATGTGTTATGGAATAGATCTTTCAAGGCAGAGAGTATGCTCTCCTCCTCTACCTGTAGTTGTAGGCAAGGTTAGCATGTTAACTTTAGGTTATTCCTTGCTTTTGGTGCCATAAGGTGAGAAAGCCAAGGTGCTACCCAAAAGTGTCTTGTACCAAGGCTAATGCTGATTATGTACAGTGCAGGGAGCTGGAGGTGCCACATAGGGATTCTGAAATTCCTCTGTGGGGTAGAAAATACAGGCATTGTGGTGGTCAGATTTTTATTTCTGTAAGAACAGGACTCTGTTACAGTTCCCTAACCCCAAGGGCAGTTGAATATCTCCTGTAAGGATGGGTGACCCACCAGCATTGCTTTGTGTACTCTGTGGTTGTATCAGTCATCCACAGAGTCTTCTCCCCACCACCTTCCAGATTCATACAGCCTTATGGCTCCCACTGAAGTCAGCAAGAGCCAGGAATTATGTACATAAACATCTCCTTTTCCGCAAGGAGTCCAAAGACACCATGGGCTCTAAACACTCCTCCAGCAGTTTCTAGTATCCCTGTAATTTATACTGTAAACTCCCTACAGCGGAGCAGAGGGCTGAGCTGAACACAGAGGGAGCGAGACCAGGAGAAGAGATTGTCAGTAGTATTTCTTGGTAGTCATCAGAGTGCAACACGAGATGTTCCCCATCCTGTCCACAGTAACATCTGTATACATGAAACAGAAAGAGTTGTAGCCACAGAGGGAGGCATGTTTTATGTGGTATACTTCTGTTTGGAGTGTGCTGTTCTGGACGACTTCAGTGCATTTTCACAAGCAAACTATGTCCTTGTGTGTGTATTCAAATGTTAATTCTTCTCTTTTAAGTTTTAAGCCACAGTTTTAAAGATATATGAGAAAGACCTTGCCCCCTGCAGATGTGCATCAATCTACAAAAGATGTAATATGACTTGCAATGCCAGTAGGGCTGGTATAGGTTCTTTGATACTTAAACAAGCGAATATATGAAGCCTATTTAGTGTTCTCCCTTGTGGTCTGGTAGAAATAGTGCCAAAAGAGTTGAAAATGGAGTTTGGATAAACATGAGTACAAAAGTACAAAAGGAGAGTTAGGTCTTTAGGATCACTAAATCATATTAAGAGATCTCAAAAACAGGGACCTGCTACAGTCAGAAAGTACTGTAGAAATGTTAATGGGAACAGCTGAAGGAAGGAAGAGCTGCATATGATGAAGTGACAAGACCAGCCTAGGATGAAACAAGAAGAGTAACACAAAGTCTTTTGATGGGTTCAATTTATTTAGGCTGAAAAAATACAGTGCTGTCAAAGTGTAGAGAGAGAGTACAGTTTCAAAAATGGTTTACCTTTCATATAAGTGGGCAATCTAGAGATGACAGAGCAACTTAAAGTTTTCCATCATTATCTTTTAATTGAAAAATAGGATCATAAGTACATAGTTACACATGTACTATTTTCCAAAAAATGAGAACATTTTGTGAAACAAAACCAAGCAAAAAACCCCAAACCTTGCTATGCTTGGGACAAAAGTATTTGCTAAGCAATACTTAAATACTTATAGGACACAAGTGCTATTTCAGAGAAAGAATGTTTTCTTTACATTTTGAAGCTTTAAAACTTGGTGAATGTACTTCAGAGCTGCCACTAGGTTTTATTAGATCTTGTGTAAAAGTCTAGGCTATATAGAAGGAGGTGACAATAATGAAAATGCCTTCATGTTTTATTTGTCTACATTGCTTTTAGTGATATTTGTCAGTGGTGTGTGTAAACTGAGTACATTTGCACTTCATGCTTTGTACAAATGTTTCTCCATAGACAAAGTGCAACTGTAATTCATACTCTACGTTCTCAGACATCAGTATGCCTAGTTCACGGTTGTCCTCAAAAATGCTGTTCACCTTTCCTGGTTTTAGGAGAAAGTCCTATCTTAACCACATTGTATTTCTGTTTTTCCAGGTGGTTGTAAACCTGTATAAAATAACAATTGCCTTTTGCTTTTCCATGTGCTACCTTAACTCTCATTTGTACCCTACCTTCTGCTTTCTAACACAATAATCGCTATCTAAACTTCTAACCCATAGCATAATGAAGGATGCTGCAATCAAATAAATCATGTTCTTTTTAACTAGTAAGCATAGATAGTCAAGAGATTGATTTCTGGGTCAACCACTTAACAGTGGGCTCTTATGTTCATGAAATTATAGTGCTAAACTCTTATTCTTGGTTTCATTGCTCTAGCACATCAGCCATATGTGGTTGGAAAACTTTAAAATTAAACATCAGAAGAGCAGGGGAAAGAAAGTTTCCTTTTGCCTCTCAAGAAAATGCATTGTTTAATTCATTCAAATATAAATGGAATGCCCATACTAAGCCACTAGGATGTGCTTAATTTCATAAAGATGTTTTTTCATGTGATGAAGTATCATCTGACCCAATAAACCAACTCTAGTCTGGGTTTGTAGGTTCACAAAAAATAAGTATTGCCCAACAAATTTCCCACTTCCTTTTCTTTTGGTTTTCTGTATGAAAGAATCCCTTTCAGGGGAAATGTTAGAGAGATATTTTCAGATATCCAGACAACATAGGACCAGACCACAGAATTAAAGTATTTTCTTTGTCTTAAGATAGCTTTCTTCTCTAAATATGAATAAACATTTGAATCAGATCAATTGTTTCCTTTGAATTCTAGCAGAAAAGTAATTAAGTGGTTAATCATAGAGTTTATTGGTATTATTTTAAGTGAAAAACATTTTCATCTGATCACTCTAAGTTGTACTTTGATTAAAACATGCTCTAAAAATTACTGTTAGGCTTGTAAGGAAGGCCACAATGTGCTTGTAGTTTATGTAAAATGTTAGGTGAATTAACAAAATGTCTTTTTATGTAGGCAGCGCAAATGCTGTAATTTAAAAAAAAAACAAAAAAACAAACAAACCTAGAAGTACATATTAGCTTAGATTTTATGTAGAAAACAGAAAATCCTTCAAGTGACAAGAAATGATTAAAAGACACTTCTCACTACACTCTTCTGGCTAGTTCTACTTTCTTACAGCTTCAAACAGTGATAGTTGTGATTTGAAACCACAACATGTACATTTTAATGTACTAGACAAACAGCTCTTTCCTAATAATGTGGGTGAGATAAACTGCTTTGCTGCTTCTGTTGTCATGCAGCTCTTGTGCTATTGGCCATGGAAATAATGACTGCTCAAAGCATCTCACTGCTTATGTAACTTCATTTTTTTTTGGACAAAGGTGCATCACTGAGGAAAATGCCCTGGAGGTACTGGCTTTGGGAGACCAAAGGCATCCCAAAATTTTATATTTTTTCATTTCCAAGAAAATATAACTCATTCTCAAAATACAGGCCCTAATTTCTAATATCATTACACTTGTGTTTCAATAAGTTTGTGCGTGTTTTAAGTAGATAACAAGAAGGCAAAGGGGACCCCAAAATCAAGGTGTCTGAACAAAACAGATATTTTTGATATCTGAACAATAGGGTGACCTTTGTAACAAATTTGTGCTGCTCTACATCATCCAAATAATGTGTCCTCTTGTCTACATCAAACATGCCATCATGTTTATGATGCCATGTTTAAGGTTTAGCTCATCCATCAATGTGATGTCAAAAAGTATCTATAGAACATTATAATAGATCTCATTTCTTAGAAATTATTATTCATATTGCTAACATTTTTAATAAAAAATAAACAGTTGGTGCCCAACGTTGGATATGAGGAGCTTTTCCTCTGCCTGGAAGCCTGTCTTTGACCACGACACTTTGTAAAAGCACATGGAAAAGATAAGAACCACCACAGTGACAGGAAGTGGGGTTATTTTTCTTCTTGTCTTAGCGTGCTATACCTAAGAAAATATGGGGATCTCAATAAAGCAGGATCTCCAAAACAAGAACAAGCCTCCTACTTCTGTGCCTTAGGATCAAAACTCACAGGGCAGCCAGAGTTTGAGGGAATTTAGTCTTTTTTTCACCTCCTTATTTCCTCACCAGCCCTGGGAAGGAGAGGCCTGTGGCTAGGTGGCAACCCTGCCTCCTCCCATCCTTACTCATGCAGAAGAGAAGACAACTTGAATGGACAGAAGCATAATGGCCAAAACTGCCTTCCCTCAGGAAAAGCTTTCTGTCATCTTGTGCCTCTCTGTCCATGCCTGGTTTGTTCCTCCTCTGGAGACAGAAATAAAGGAGATGAACCATAAGAAAGAGTTCTTTTTGACCATCTTAGAACAGTTTGAGGTCTAAATCAATAGCAAGTCACCTCAGTTCCTCAGCAAAACATGCTAAAAGCTGGCAACATTGCACATGGGGCTCTGGCAAAAGCTTCCATATGAGTAAGAGATGCCCACTCCAGGCTTTTGCCAGGGCTGACTGGGTCACATGCTGTTGGTTTTCTGTCCTCATGAGGACCAAATATTGCTTTAAAAGTGGCAGAGGAATGAACAGCATTTTCAATAAGCCAGTTTAAAGCCTGGGCTTTTGATGAGCTTTTATAATCTGCCATTTACTGAAAATATCTCTGTGTGTGAGATCTTTTCCCCTAAGAACATATGTCCTTCCTGCTTGTTCAGACTCTGATCCTAATCTCAATTGTTTGATGTCATAATCTGTAGTATGGGAATGCAGAGAAATGCCTTCAAAAAAACCCCAGTGCTAATTGAGAGAAGGTGCCTTCTGGGGGTTTTCTGCATGCAATAGTTTCAGGAATTATTGGAAGAAAGCATATTAATCAATTTTGCAGATGATTTGCAGTGGGAAAAGATCATAAACTACTTAAAGGTCGGGGATAACACAGAACGCAATTTTCATTAAACAAAGGAAGACTCTAATATCATTTGGAACATACTAGACATTCAGACCACTTCCCATAGCTAATCAGCAAACATTTTTGAAAACATGTTGTAAACCAATATAGATGCAAGAATGAGTCAATGAAAACATAAGAAATATACTCATGCTTTAGTCTTTGGAAGCAGCAGAAAGAAATAAAAATGTTTTCAGTATCCAATCTTATTCTCCTAAATTCCAGAAAAGACAGTATCAGTCTTTAGCAAAATCAGTGCTGCTATACTGTGTTGTTATTCTAGCATACAGGATGAAACAACAGCAATCTTCTATCCTGTTCATACATTTTGTAGTGTGCCATTTCCTTTATACTCATAGTAACTATGAACATCTGTAGCATGCCTTTTAATTTCCACTCCCATAACAAGATTTAATCTTCACTCACTGAGAAGATGACTTTTTCTAATGAACTCAAAACAATTTTTTTCTTATATTCACTAGTAATCCCAGCTATGTATGCAAATCTCTTTAATGGAGTCTTGCTAACTCTGTGTGGCTGCAGAAATGCAATTGCCCTGTGTATGTTGCAAAGGTCAGTAATTTGAAACTTTTACAGCAAGTTACATTGAACATTATGCGGTTACATCAATATGCAAATATTAAATACACTTGCTAATTTCGCTTGTAATATGTGATTTGCTTTACATGTTGTTTAATACCATCTTGTCAGGATGTATAGAGTTGGAAGAGTTCAGGCTTAAGTAAGTGCAGCAACAGGATTGGTGAAATATGCTTTGAGAAACCATCTCAAGCCTCCAGACAAATCCATCTGAATGTCTTCACATTGCCTTTTATTTACAAAATGTGTAATCTGTAATATAACTTTTTTCTAGTCTTTAAATATTTTTATACCATTATCTTTTTTTTTTTTTTGAAAGCTCACATTTCAGAAATTCATAAAGAATGGCTCCTATAATTACTGTAATTTGACTGTGGAAAATAGAAAATGTACATTACATAGTATATTTCAGACAGGTCTTTTGATTAGTAGTCTATTATCATCTGGTGGGGATAAACAGAAGAATGAAACTAAAGTCCTATTATGAGGTCCCTAGTTAAGCTATTTTACATTTTTGTTTTAGTGTTCTGATTTGTAAAAAGATAATTAAAAATCTATTTGCCTTAAACAGATATTATACCAGAGTTAATCAATAATGTCTGTACACTGCTTTGAACATCTAAAGAACAATATGTGAATGATGCTGTTTTCTCTTTAATTTTTTATTCTATGTCTCATACTCAGTTTGTATGTCTCTTCTCTTTCCTACAGTAATTTTACATTTCTAATATTAATAAATCCAAACTCAGCTTCTTGATTCAGTCTCATTGAACCTGGAAAAATCCTTCTCTGGAAACATGTTGCTTTTTCTTTTATATTACTTGTGTTATACTGGTTCTTCTTTGTTAATTTTATATTTCTTCACTCTATTAAAAGTTAGATGAAACCTTTGCCTTATAATACTTACTACCTTTTTGTCATATTTCTTCTATTTTCTCTGAATCACTTAATCATTTTCTGACTGTTTGCATGCAAAAGTTTTCTGAATATACTGTATATGAGACCGTTCAAAATAATCAAGTCAATTCTAGCTTGTGCATTTACAAGACAGAGAATTTTGTATTCTTAGTGTGTAAGATGATTTTCTTATAACTTAATAATGGCAAACAAGAAAGATTGGGCCAAATGAAGAAAGATGGAATGTTTTGTTTTCTAATGAATTTCACACAGACGTAGCAGTTTCTCTCCTGCTGGCTTAAAACAAGGAGCACGCAAATGGTATGAACAACACTGTCAGCAGTAACCTCATTTGCTTAACCTCAGTGCAGAAAAAAAAGGAGACAAAGTTTTTTGGAATGCAAATATTATTGTGAAATGGGGGGGGGGGGGGGGGGGGAGGGAAAAAAAAAGAGNCTGCTTTTAATGGAAATAATATGATGTCGTTTCTCCCTTTCTTCATGGTTTGAAGTCAGCAATCCCCAGAGAGAAAAATTCTGAAGTTGTAATGAAAAGGGATCATTTCAGAACACATAACAGGCAGTTCCCTCTTCTTTTATGTTCTAGGGAGAGAGAATGTTTCCATTGTATGTGGCTTTTTGATATATGACTTTGAAAAGAATACTCAATCCTTCCATGAAAAGGTTGAATATTCTTCTTTGCTTAGTTCTCATTCCTGAATTACATTGAAATCCCACTCCCTCGTTATTCATAACTTGCTAAAGTTTCCCTGTGAGGCTTAAAATTGTAGCAGTCTGCTCTAGTGAAGACATTTTAAAAAGAAATAGCAAGCTAAAACAAAAAATGCATTGCAGAATAAACAATATCTGAGACACAGTGAAGGGAGAATCAATCCCATCCTTCCCTTTTTCTTTCCCTCATGGTGATTACGGAAAAATTTATGCCAGTAAAAGGTTTTGCTTACATTAAATCGTGAGGCCATTTGTTGGTGCAATGCAGTTCAAGCTCAAAAAGTACTGGAAGACTGATCTTGAGACATTCACACTATGCAATAATTGCTCCACTTAACAATTAAATCTTAAGCAGTTCTGTTACTGGATTACTCTGTTGAAGCCTGGCTTGAAAACAAATCCAATAGCCTTATAACAATGTCTAAAAGAAAACTGGAGCTTCAATAAATCTGTGTTGGATATTTTTCACTGTCGTTCTTCCTGAACTGCCAGTGCAGTTTAACATTCTACAGTGTGAAGAATTTCTAAGAACAATTGGACTAAAAATAGATCCCAAACAACAAAAGGTGAAGCAAGCAGAGTTGTATGTCTATAGAAGTAGGGCAATACGATAACGTCTGCAAATATCAGCTGAAATTTTTAATCCTCTTTTAATTCAACTTCTTAGAAATAATTTCACATGTTGAAACTTGAAGTAAGGAGTTGGACAATTGCTGCACAATTTCCAGCTGTCTGATGAAATGTTTCCTTTGCAAGGGTTATGTTCCACTAACCTAAAAAGAGGAGTGTTCTGTTCATCTTGCCTGACATTACACTAACCAAAATTTTATTCATCTAAATATGTACCCTCATATCCTTTGTAGAAAATGTTTGCCAATAGTTTATATGCTTTTTTCAGGATGAGATGACTCTCTCTATGAATACTGTTTTCTTTTGTCCCACAGAGGAAGTTAGGTGATCAGTCCAGACTTACCTATTATTTCTGTGTTAATTCTTGGAAAAATTGTATCTCATCAGATCTCATGGGACTTTGAATACTGCTTCAAAAGTGCTCTCAAGTAATATTGAGAAAGTACAGACCTCACCAAAAAAATCCGTGTATGGTGTGAACTCAGTGTTTCATGGCAGGGATATTCATTCAACATTTCATTCAACACCACCAGAGAGCACAGGGAGTCACTGCTGACAAAAGTTCTAGTCCACATGCTAGTTGAATTTTATGAGTACACATCTCTTTTAATGGATCTTAGTAGTTTTGTGAGATTTAATTTGTATTTTAAATAAAGTATGCAGGATTTAAAGTTTTAACTGACGTGCCTAGGCAACTTACACCTGCATTAATTATTTCGGGATTTTCCAGCAGTGTGTTGTGGTATTCATTTTCCATTTCTGTTATAAAACAAGACAGTGACTTTTACTAAGTGAGGCACATAGGTTTAACTCAGCCAGTAGGACTTCATTCAGGGTGATTTTTCTAACATTTTAGTGTGCATGTTGAAAAATATGAATCTCTTAGTAAATAGTTTTGTAAATTCCTGCTTAGTAATACAACCCTGTCCAGTCCCACAGACTCTATAAAAGCTAGTGTAATTACTCTTTTGATGCAGGATTCAGATGACCTAACCCAAGACATAGAATTTTAGCACCTTGCCTAAGTTAATTGTCTATACAACTTCTAGAGACACAGGTGTCAGATAGGTGCCCCAAATGACTTTCCTCAGGGGTGGGTGTGCCTCCTTCCAAAGCAGCAGAGATGCCAAATGTGGACAAGACACCTAAGCTGAAGAGAGATCAGATGAATTGCAACACAATGAAGTCCATATTCTATATTTTCTTGGAGCAGAATTTTTACATAGAATTTTCTTGAAAGATGGTAACTAACTCTAGGCTTTTTCAAGAAGAGCCCTTTCTACTAGAACATTGTTTCTCAGAAGACAGACGAGCTTTTCCCTTTTATCTTCATTTTGCTTCTGTCACATAAACCCCTCTAAATGCATTTGGCTGTTTTCCAAAGTGTCCAAAAAAGCTGAGGCATGGGCAGAGTAGCTCACAGAGAAGAGCCTGGGATTCAGGTGAGGCTCACATGCTGTTGTGCAGTGAGGGCAACAGTGGGATGATGGCATTTCACAGCAGAGACTGAGAATGACTGGACCAGTAGAATGATACTGAGTGTTGGAGAGTGACAAGACCTTAATGGGAACAACTTGGGTTATGAGCTTAGAGAGATAAAGTAGGACTTGTGTAGGCTACCATTTCCCTATATGACTTTACATTCTGGCCACAAACACTTGAAACTCATCAATAAAAATAAAAAAAAAAGGTTTAGCTCATCCCCAGACAGTAAAATTGGTTGTTTTGGCAAGACTCCACTCAACTTCATATACTTCAGAACTAGATTTGTACTTTACATAATGTATTTCTTTGCATGGTTTCTACAACCAGTTCATTTTGGTCACTGTGGTTTGGGGATAGACTTGACCAAATCCAAATCTGTGTCACAGCCATCTGAATCATAGTGTAATTAGAGATTACAGCATTTTAAAATGGACCATATTCATGACTAAAATCCAAAAGGCCCATACATGAAAATCTGCAGCAATCAAGTGCTTAAACAGCATTCAACAAAATCAGCTTGCAGTTGGATAATGAAAATTTGAATCAACATGCTCTGGTAACCAGTAACCATACACTGAATGCCAGATGAATATTTAAACTGAAAATGCAAAGCAGAGAAGCACAACAACTCAATTACCAACTTCCTTTCTATAAAGAAAATATTGTTTCAAGTGAGCTGTTCTAATGATC
Source organism: Climacteris rufus (assembly GCA_013398175.1). Classification (NCBI taxonomy): domain Eukaryota; kingdom Metazoa; phylum Chordata; class Aves; order Passeriformes; family Climacteridae; genus Climacteris; species Climacteris rufus. The sequence goes on from VZRZ01001321.1 coordinate 1,160,123, forward strand.
AAGTATACCACAGGAATGTGTCAGCAATTACAGCACTCAACACAGCACGCTTTTTTCAACTTCTCTTTATCTAGTATCTCCTAAACACTAAGGAGAGATATGCCTTTAGGCCCCAGACTATATGCATAAAAAATTGCTGGAAGACTAATTTAAATAATTAGTCCTTAATGAGTGCATACACTCACTGTGTGATCTCTCATCTCAGGCAATACTAGGTTTATGAAAGGATGGTGAACTAAGGGACAGTGCTATCTGCTGAGGAAGATTCAGAGAGAACTGAAATAAATGATATTTTTTGAGCTAAGACTTGTAGCTTGTGACTAGATAACAAGAATCTGTTCAAAACTACCTGTAGTATAGGCAAAATTGATGCTGCTTCCCTAAACATGAGGGTTTGTGCCAAGTAGGGGTCTGATTATTCCACCTGTGGTCAGGGATAGAACAGAGCTGTAGAAAGAGGCCAGGAGGAGTGGGATAGGTACAGCTTCCAGGGGATGCTGGAAGTGAAAACAGAAACAGTCAGTGTTGCCTTGGCAGAAATTGCCTTGGTCTTCAGCATCATTTTCCATCATGGCTTTCCAAGGCTCTGCCACTGGCAAGGTTTTACTGCCCTGTTGCAAGCAAGACTTGTAGCAAACATTTTGAGGTGTACAGTGGAGTTGGGTTTAGCAGGATTTTGTGAAGAGAGCTAAAGGGAAAGAGGAAAAAATTGTTTCTCAGGAACAAAATACTCTGTGGCACCCTGTTAGCACAGTGCCTGATAAATAGTGCAACTTTGTGCCAGGCTAAATAGTAAGCACCTGCACATGCTGGAGGTACTTCACCTTTGTAAGCCCAGTTGGAGTGCTAAAGAACATCATTTTAAGACCAGTGACTGCACCTTCAGCAGCTGCAGAGCAGAAATTGCCACCTATAGCAATTACTTGATGCATTTATGACACATTGAATTGGAAATTTGGAATGAATCACTTGCAACCTAATTAGGATTGGAAACCAGTTTCAGTCAGGGGTTGTTGTGTCATCTACCATACCTATTCCATGTAATCACTTAGGTATTTTCATAGCACATCTGTCTTCATAATTTACTGAATAGCCCAGCACTCCCCTGACCATATTCTGACCACTCCTGAATTCTTTTAATATAACACAATTTTAGCAAAAGATTGTTCAGCTATCGAAAGTCTGGGACACTTTAAAATGGTAGTCAGGATACTTGAACAGCACTAACTTCAGATTCTGAGTCAACCAAAAAGGTAACAATTCATTTTTCCCTAAGACTGGAATACAAGAGCAAATACTTGAACTCCACCTAAGCCAACAGGAAAATCCTAGTGCAAATGCTGTTACATAGGTAGGTTGCTATTACTTCTGTCTCACATTTCCTGCCTTTGTTGCCTGAAAAGGCTAGCCCAAAAACTGAGACTAGTCGGCAGTAAGGGAATAAAAGGTGTGTATTTATTCAAAAGGCCTTCAAAGGTACATTTAGGGCAGACAAAGCCCCCTCCTTGGGGCATCACCCAAAATGGACAACGAGTCACAAGTTCTCCACACCTTTATAGGTTTGGTCCATTTGCATATCAGCATAAATTCGCCAATTAAAACTTTGCAATTTCCCCCTAGCTCCCTTAGCTTGCTCCCTCCCCTTCCCCTTTAGAAGCTGGGCCTGGGCAGCCTAAGTGTCCTTGNTGAAGCTTAAGAGTGTGCATGATTTTAGACATGAGAGGATTTTAACATGTGAATAGACTTGCAGGTGAGAGAACAAACAGATGGCAGGTATGCCATTGTAGCAACTGTGAACTGTGGGTATTACAGATTCTTACCACAGCATTGCTGGAGTGCTGGGACATGTTCCAAATTACCTCACTGGCTCATCACATGCACTTTAAAATGTTTTTAAAAACTCAGGGAAGATGATAAGAGCCTGGGGCAGTAGGCAAAAAAGAGGGGAAAAAAAACAGAGGGACTGGAGAGAGCAAGAGGCAGAAAAAAGAGAGGAGAGGAGAGGAGAGGAGANAGAAAAGAAAAGAAAAGAAAAGAAAAGAAAAGAAAAGAAAAGAAAAGAAAAGAAAAGAAAAGAAAAGAAAAGAAAAGAAAAGAAAAGAAAAGAAAAGAAAAGAAAAGAAAAGAAAAGAAAAGAAAAGAAAAGAAAAGAAAAGAAAAGAAAAGAAAAGAAAAGAAAAGAAAAGAAAAGAAAAGAAAAGAAAAAGAAGAAAGAAAAGAAGAAAGAAAAAGAAAAGAGACCTCAGAACTGTTCTTTCACTTTTCAAATGTTTTTCTAAAAGTACCAAGATGTATTGAGCCCTAAGGCAACAGCCTAAAAACTCATCTGAGTTCTACGTGGAGAAAACAGGAATAATACCACAGGTTTCAACCATGATTTACAATAATATGAATGAAAGCTGATTCTGGCTGAGCTCCATGTACTTAATGAAAGACTTGTTGAAGAGGAAAAAAAAAGTCTGAAAAAAAGACTGATAGAAGATTAGCAGGAACTAGCATGAACATGATTACAGCATTTGTATATCTATCAGTGAACACCAACTTACTAGTAATAAATATTTTGTTTCCAGTTTTTATTAATTGCATTATTCCCATTTTGAATCTGCAAACCTATGACTATGTGCCAGTTTCTTGTAGATGTCACAGCACATACAAATCCTGGACATGGATTCAAAACCTGCCAGTGTTATTCAAGGAAAGCATGATGGTGTAACAGAAAATATGAAGATAGCAGGAGGGAAAGCGGACCCAAAGGGACACCAATAAACACTTCTCAGCTCCTTGTAACTCTGTCAGTGCTTGCCTCTAGCCCAGCATCTCACTTTTGAACACTCCTTGAATACAAAGAAAGCATGCAAGGAGATCAGTTATTGGATTTTCTCCTTTTTTGTATCATTCCTTCTGAGGCTCAGGCCTCTGCCTAAAAACGCAAATAGCAACACTATATTCTCAAAGGCATAGAAATAAGAGCTGAAAAGCCATCTCTTACATCACTTAACATAGACCCTGCCAAGAAGAATTGCTCCCTACAGTACATTCATAAGTGTTTCCTACTATCCTGCTCTAAATGACTGAAGTGATCGGGCTTCCGTTGCCTCCCTGGGGAAGTTTCACCACAGCCTATTAAAGAATGCTGCTTGGAGAGCAAGAGACAGTGATTTCATTGTGTATCACATCTCAGGGTTTCTGCAGAGAGGTTGGCTCCATGCTGCACCTGGAGCAATCTGAAACATTCTGATGACGCAGTGGTGAAATTTCCTGTTCACTTGTCATCATGAACCTGATGGGCAATACCACCGTGAGCCAAAGTGCAAGTGAGCCAAATTCCTAGTCAGCTCAGCTTGAAATGGATTCCATGCTAGGATATGACCCTCAAGTGAAAACATCTTGCAACTCTGCTTGGCTTCAGTTTAGGTCCCTTGGAAGTCCATGGACAAGGGAGAAAGCTCTTTTGGTAAGCTCTTTGGGACAGTGACTAGCAGACTGTGTGTACTGATTATCATAAGTAAATAATAATAATAATAATAATATGATTAGCAACAACAAAAGTTGTCAGAAGTAAATCTGTGCAGTTCTTCCAATAAATTGACATGATATATGTCTGAGATCAGGGCCAGGAAATGCCTAACTCCTTGATTATGAAAGAGATGGAATTAGGGTATTAGTTGTTTTCAAGAGATGAATGAGTTATACATTGTGATACAAGTTCTGATTTGATCTAACTCATCTTCTGGGGTAACTCAACTGACTCCTGTGGGGCTCTCTTTGACTAACATCAGTGCAGTGGAGCAACTGCACCTTCATTTGTAAGCCACAAATGTTTGGTAGCATAGACAGTGCCTGTAACATTCCTTCATGAAAAACAGTACAGATGTTAGTAGTATTCTGTTACTAGAAATTACCACAGTGGTATAAAATATCTGAAACCACTAAGTGGCTCATCTTTGTTCCATTGGATTAAATATGGCCTTAAAAAGTTCTCTTTGTAATTTATTTAAGCTGCTAGTTTTTCCCAGATAGATAAAAAGAATTTTAGCTTAGTAACATATTTTGTTATTTGATTAGGGATTTACAGAAAAGTACCTTTAAGAAACACAGCAGAGGGAGAAGATGTTACTTAGAGATTATTTATTTGTTCTTCTCCTGGAATCAACCTCCCTGAAATTCTGTTAATGGTTTCTAAACAATTTCTATAGTTCCAAGGATGTAATGCTTAGAATTTTCAGGTGCTGCTTCCTAGTGTTGATGTAACACTGGAGTCACATTAGCTGCAGACTTCTGTGTTTTTTAGAAGTACATATTTTCAGAAGAGCTTCACGTTAGCATAATTCTGTTTCCTGTGATGTAAATGAAGATTTCCTGCAAACTTCAACAGCAGCAGATAGAAGTAAATGCTGAACACAAAGTCCCATCCTTGGTGACTTGCCCTTACTGCAGCTAACTTTCATTAAAGCCAACATCACAGCAAGTGTACTGGTAATTTTCAAACTACTTTGCTCCTTTCATTTGTACATAAGATCCATAAATAAATTCAGTCATTTTTGTTTCAATAAGCTCTATTCATAATGACACTATCCTCAAATAGCAGGAATCCACTATAGTAATATAATGAATTCTTTTCTGTGTGTTGTTTGCAAGTTGATTAAGTGCAATCACAGTGGCTTAGTTCAGAATTCTTCCTTTATGGAATACATTTAAAAATAAAACAAAACACAGTCACCCGTGAAGGACTTCATAAAATGTCCAGGCTGTGAAAGGCAGTCAGCAATATGTGCAAGTCACGTTCAAAACCTTTGTTTGACAAACTTTCCCAGAAGATTGGCAAAATGTTAAATAGCAACTGTACATGGAATTAGAAAATGAACAGAATCAGCTGACCTGAGAAAGATCTGAACTTGTAGTTCTTCCCACAGCCAACTGTATCATACAATTTTTTTCAGAAACATTATGCCTGATAAAATCTCCCAGGCTCTGAATATTTACTGCTCAGTCATTTATTGTCCTTTTTAATAAACAGGTCAGGGGAGGTATTTGTGAACATGGCATATTTTTTTCCAAAATAATCAGGCAGCCAATATTTTTCAGTACAATAACCTACTTGTCTCGGGCAACTTTTTTATTCTGAACAAGGGCATGAATGTTTCAAGATTAGAAAGACTTATTTATGTTTATCCCTCTTTTTGTTGTACCATTTCTTTAAATACTCTTTCAGTCCATGCAGCTATCCTTACCTTCAGCAGCTGTTGTAGATAGTTTGGCTTGTGCATGAACTATTATAATTTTATCAAAGAATAACAGACTGAGAGTCCCACTACAGTAATAAGACCATCTTAGTGAACAGTTGTCTGCATCTCTTTGCAAGGTAAAGATGCAAAGACATGGATGTAGTCCCTTGGGTGGTATATTCAAAGCTATCTACAAATTATCTACTTACAGCAGGCAAGACCCTTGTATGTATTTTGACTAACTTTAGTGTTAGTTCAAACACTAGCTCTGTATTTCTGTACTCATCAGAAGTCTGCTTGTTTCAAGCCTTGAAATTTCATTGCCTCTTCTAAGCACATTAGAAATATTTCTGTCCTCTTGTAATTTACATTACTTTTAGCAATTCTTAGTGTGCCTGTTCTTCCTCTGTCACCCATACAATACCTGTATGACCCCATGATCCACCGGAATGCAGCAGTACCTGTGACGTGCTGGTGGAGATGAGAATGCAAGAGCAGGAAACATGGCTGTGGCAGGACTCTGCAAACACTCCTGGGTGTATAGGCTAATGTTGTCCCGGGATGTGACCTCGAAGTTAAGGATTTAGTTATTCTTAATTACTTCCTGCTGGAACAAGGACTCAGAGAACGTTAAATGGATTGATCAGCTCTTTACGTTGTCCTGAGCAACACCGGATTTGATTCATAAATGCTGTTGTGGGACAGGCACTCCATAACAGGGACCAAAATAGGCTCAGATCAAACATCCTAGCAAGACCAATAAAACCACTCAATATCTATGTCATTGTGCCTAATTTCAAGAGGTAATCATGTAAAATTGTGTTTGAAAACATGTAGGATTACATAAAAAAGGAAACTTCCAACTTTTGAAGAGGATAACTTTGCAGTGGCATGCAGATAACTTACAGAGAGTTGTCCTGGTTTGCACTGGGATAGAGTTAATTTTCTTCCTAGTAGCTGTAAAATGCTGTGGTTTGGATTTAGGATGAGAATAATATTGATAACACACTGATGTTTTAATTGTTGCTAGCAGTGCTTATGCAGAGTCAAGGAGATTTCAGCTTCTCATACTGCCACTGAGGAGGCTGAGGTTGCACAAGAAGTTGGGAGGGGTGCAGCCAGGACAGCTGAGCTTTACTGACCAAAGGGATATTCATATCATCTGGCATCATGCTCAGCATATAGAGCCTGAGGGTGTGGCCAGGGACTGTTTGCTGCTGCTCAGGGACTGGCTGGGCATCGATCAGCTGGCAATGAGCAAATGTGTTGTGCATCACTTGTTTTGTATATTCTTCTATAATTACTATTATTTTCCATTCCTTTTCTGTCTTGTTAAACTGTCTTTATCTCAACTCAGGAGTTTTACCTTTTTTCCAATTCTGTCCCCCACCGCACTGGAGGGAGTGAGTGAACGGCTGTGTAGTCCTTAGCTGCTTCCTGGGTTAAACCACAATAATAGTGTATAGTAGGCAAATACAGAGTAAGTACATACTACATATTTAAGAATAAACAGAAGAAAAAAAAACATAAGAAATCTAGTAGGATGGCAACAGATTGAAGAAGATCTCAGTGTGCTAAGCAGGGATCATAAACTCTGAAAGGTTAAAAGAAACTCACTCAAAAGGGGGAATTTTGAGAAACTACTTGCAAAAGATGTGGACATGCATGATGAATAATTCTTCAAACATGTTAGGAAGAGGCATCTTGCCAGAGAATCTGTAGGGCAAAAGTTTATTTAGTTATAAAGGGCCAAACAACATCCTCTTTAAGAAGACAAGTGCAAAATTACATTTCCACTACAGCAGCTTGGGAATGTTTCTACACTAGGATCCTTCTTTGCACAGGATGCAGCAGATTATTTGCTTCAAATTGGTGCTAAACATGATGTGAAACTGCAGGAAGACCTTGTCATAGTAACTGGCAGGTGGAATTCAACTCAAATAAATGCAAACTCCACTCCTAACACCTATTGGGATAGGTTCCAAGTTACTGCTGTCACTGAGGAATAAAGAATGTGCCTTCTAAAAAGTAAATATATGAAATCACCATCTTAGTGCTCAATACAGTTCTGCTGAGGCCTTTTTCTTTGTTCTGGCCTTTTTATGTCAGAAAAGACATAGAGGGGAGGAACAAGGATGATTAGCAGTATGGAGTGGCTTCAACACAAGAACCAAACAGTCTAGAAGCACTCTTATCCCTGAAAAGGAAAGAGTGATGGCCTTACAACAGACATCACAAAGGACACAGAGCTCAGGATGATGGTCAGAAGGCTCTTCCAGTGCAGGAACTAGAAGGTGTCAAGTAAAGGCAGAGCTTCCAAAACAAACAAAAGAAAATATTGTTTCACATTACACAGAGTTGAGCCACAGATTTCCTTGACACAGAATGTTGTGGGCAGTCAAAGTTATATAGGTTCACAAACAGTTGGACAAAGTTACTGAAGAAGATTCTCTCAGAGTTTATTAAATGTAAAAATGCCACCTTGCCTTTGAGGACAACAAATTAACGCTGGCTCCGGGGGCCTGCTCGAGGCCGCTCAGCGATATTCTGGGAGTGACCCTGGTTTCCCGGGGGCTGCAGCTTGCAGTTTCCCCAGACACAGGGCGTCGTCTGGCAGCTCCTTAGTGCTGGCTCCTTTGTGATAAGAGAGAGCCCCGGGCTGATGGTGCAGGCGCAGGCAGGGACAAAGACCTGAGGGAAGGGCCTTGGAGTGATTTCCAGCTCTTTTATTTCCCGGGAGAAGCAGCAGGGAAGGTAGGAGAGGGTCCGGGGTCCAGCAGAGGCAGCGCAGGGGTCCGGAAGAGCTGAAGGTTCAGCTACCAAAGGCCAGGTCTTAGGGACAGCGGGGGATTTATGGGGATACAAGCAGGGGAAAGTAACCAATGGGGTACAAGGATTAACATATAACCAATAGGGAACCGAACTGTAATGAAATTTCCAGAACACAACCTTATACAGAACATTAGGTAATGTAGTAACCAAACGAAATATGTAAACTAAGGTGCAAGGGACGCTGGGGGTGAACCGAAAACTCACCCTGAGCAGGGAGAATGCCTCAGACTGTGGCAACCTCAGGCTGTGCCCACCAGTCTTGAGCCTGTGGGGCTGTGGCTTTTGCCACATACGCCGCCACAACAAATCACTGGAAGCGCAAGAACATTGTGGAGCTGTACCACTACATACTTATTTTGTTCTTATACTTTCCCTACACGCCTTCTACTGATCACTGTCAAAAGCAAGATCCTAAGCAAGGCAGGCCTTTGATTTGACTAGATTTGAACCTTACTTTTGTGTTGCTTTTTGAGACAGTCTGAGTGCATGGGAGATTTTCTGCCTGTGTTACTGCTGGGACAGTACTTTAATTGCAGCAAGTGGTTTTCAAGGCTCTGTCCTCCCAGTACTCAAAGTAAAGAATTTCCTTTGGCTGTTAACAACAGGCTGGAGTCTAAACACAGCCAAGGAGGGTGCTCCCTCCTTCTCCCCCTCTGCCTTGCTGTTTGACACAGCACACCTATGTCAGTGGAGGGCATTTGGAAGACAAATAGCATGGGGAAGGAGTGTTCATTTTTCAGTAGCTTAATACAGAAAGAGACCAAGATGAATGGAACTGGATTCAAATGTTGCCCTGGGGATGTGGAAAGCTTATAGAGATGGTGATATAATGTTGATCTAGTGGTCTTTACAGTGTCAGTAGTATTTTACACAACTATTGTTTCTGTGACTAAAAACAGTTCTATTTTTGTTAATTCGCTTTTTATGTGTAAAAAGCTCCTTAGGGAGCCCTGTGAAACAGAATGTATATGCTTTTTCAACCTGTTGTGATATCTGAATTTCTACAACAGACTACCACTGGATTTTTCTAAACATGCTTTTTTTCCCACTCAGCTGAGAAAGAGACAGGTTAGTTGCAATTAGTTACTCAGCCCATCACCTTTTCATTCTGTCATACCAAACTGGAAGGCTGGCTCTTACATTAAACCAAAATATCAGACCCATCTTAAAATACCTGAACCAAATTTTGGAAGCATCCAGACTCTCCTTGCAAGCCTTAGGAATCAGAAAGTGAGGAGCAGAGTCCATGCACACACATCAGCCTTTCCTCTCTGGTGTGAAAGGAGATCAACTCCTGACACAGATACAGACATCCCTTTGCCAGAATCTGGGCTAGAGAAAGCATGTGGGGAGAAAGTGGTACAAGCTACGCAATCCATACAGAGAGGCAAGACACAGAGAAGGGATGGCCTTGAGTAGAGTGACCTGTTGTAAATTTATATTTCCTTTCTAATGCAAGGGAATTAAGAATTATTTATTTGTGTTACTTTTCTCACAGAGCTGATATTTTCATTTGCAGCTGTAGAAGAAATCTGACAGTGGTGGGGACGTCTGGAAATCTGTCTAAACAGGTACATACATGGAAAGGAGGGTAGATAGAAACCCACTGCTGGAAAACCTCCAGTGACTGATGTCTTTCCTGAGAGTCAGCAGGCTTGAATCATGTAAGAAATACTGAATGTAGATACATGATGGATGACACCACAGCTATCCAAACCACATAGCCAACAAAATAACTGTTCACCACAAAAGAGAAGACAAAGAGGGGATTAACACTGTAGAGCATATGGTAGGCAGAGATTATGGATTATGGTATTAAAGCTGCTGTCTTTCTTTCTACTCCTTCTGCAACCTGTACTTTTCAATTACTGTGGCTCACCATTATTCAAGACTGAACTCCTTTCATCATACTATTAGTACTTGAGTACAGATTTTCTGTTACACAGGTATACAGTTTCTAGGAGGATTATGAGGTTTGTTCATGAAGAAAACAGCAGCACAAATAATAACAGAACCATAGGTAGAGAAATTGACTATAAACTAGTTTGTTAATTAAATATTTATCTCAATGCATTCTGTAGTGATGAATGTGATTTTATGGGAGAATGCCATCTTGGAAACACAGTACAATACGTTAAATTATGTAATGATATTAAGAGATCTCAGTTGTAAAGAGACTGAATATCTTATATTGAAAACTTACAGGGTCTGATTCCAGACTTGAACAGTACTTGCATGTTAGAAGGAAACCTGTTACTTTTTCATTCAAGGAATTTGCAAGAGGGATAGATAGCCAATGAAGACATTTCAATGTGAGTACAGTGTTTATAGAAAAACTAATATTTCCTTACTCGATTTGCAAACACCCTCATTTAAAATTCTCTGACATTCAGTATTAACAGATTGGCATTGATCACAGTAATCATCTCAGTTACAAAAGGCTTCTGCTATATATAACACTAATGGTACAGAAGCTGCTGCTCTCAGCAGCCAAACTGAAAACCAGAGCATGAAAGAGGAACAATACAGAAGTACAACCTAGGTGGTCATAGTTAATAACAAAAACATTTGACTTTAACCAAAGTCGTAAAGGAAGAAACTTTCTACCAGTACAAATAACAATGGTGTAGATTGACCATATTTAATAGTTCTAACTGCAGAAAATTATTTTGATTCATCCACTCACGCCTGAGAGTTCTGCAATGGAAATTCTTAGATATACATATTAGAAACGGAGAACATGGTTCCCCTCCAGCAATAAGTGAAATAAACACAGATCAGGCTTTAGACCTGCTTAGGTCTAAATAAACTAGGAACCTGATTCTCTGGTGGATAAAGCACTTTCGTTTACAATCTTTTTCCTTTCTTGAAAATGTGGTAGTGAGCACACTGAGCACACTGAGCATGAATGTTGTCAGCATGGTAGCATGGGACAGAAACAAAACCCAAATAACTTCATCTGCCTTGGCCCTGCCAGTGAATGCACCCAGAGCTCTGCAAGAAGCAAGGCTTTCTGCTGCACTAACAAATATCAGCTTTACTGAAGTTCTCATGCTGTGGAAGGAGTATCAGCTAAAGCTTTGGGGATAGATTTCTCTCTTCTTTTGAGGGGAGCCTGGTGACATAACATATTGAACAGGCTTAAAAATGAAAACTAAAAGTTGCAAACATTTTCTGTGACATGTCAGTGTAAAGTTGCTAAGCTGCTTTTACTCTGCAAAAATTTTTCTGATTTTCCTGAAAGAAAGATAAAAGTGTTTTCTTGTTATGGAGAACTGTGACTGTTCCACAGCATACCTTCAAAACTCTACTCACTTACAATGCAGCTCAGGTCACCTCCTACACATCATGGGAGAACAGACAAGTATTTATTCTTCTTGCACTTGCATAAAGTAGAGGAAATGGTATAATTTCATCAAGATTTTTTTTAATGTGAATCAGATCAAAAAATAGACCCAGACCTTACTTTACATGAATTTGTGTGTCAGCTTCTAACTTCCAGCAGTGATGTTGGTGGTAAAGCAGATTAGAAAATTGCAAAAGCAGTAGGTGAACAGGAGTTCATACAAAGAAGGATGGGAAAATATCCAAGCAAGCGGCATCAGCAAGAGAGTTTATAATTTAATTAAATTATGAAAAGATTAATGGGTCAAGTGATGAAAACAACAATACAGCCTTTCAAGGCAATAAGGATTAGAGAAGCCATCTTCCAACTCACAAAAAAATCAGTCCTTCATTCTGGTAACACAAGAGCAATTGTAAATTCTGTTGATTAAGTTTGCATGCAATGAAGTATTAGATTTGCTCTAAGATCTGCAATGCATACTTTAGCAACTGTGCCACAAGCGCACAGTGAATATTCTCAATAATTGTATGCCCATAGCATGCCTATGGAACACAAGTGTGAGTTGGGGTCATCATACAAAAAATGAATTATGGAAATGTTAGGATTGTCCAGAAGTTTCATTTTTCTTAATATTTTTACAGCATTATGATACAGACAGTCAAATTTAACACACAGGCCAATAAGTGCTGTATAGACATCACAGAAGCAAAACCATCCCTGATTTCTAATGGCATCTCAGACTGAGCCCATCCTGTAGCTCTTCCTTCCCTGCTTCTTACTTTGTTTCCCCCTTCATTCC
>VZRZ01001321.1:1172465-1193068 GCA_013398175.1 Climacteris rufus
TCGGGAGTCACCGCAACCGCCCTGCCCAGCGGAGTTCAGCGGCGTCTCCTGCTGTTTGTTTTTTTTTTCTATCGTGACTACACCAATTAGCGGGAAAGTTATTTTATTAATTCTTAGTTCTATTTATGGTTATTATTATTGTTATTACTTGTTCATAAATATTAGTAAAGAACTGTAATTCCTTTTCCCGTATCTTTGCCTGAGAGCCCTTGATTTCAAAATTAAATAATTCGGAGGGAGGGGAAAAAATCACGTTCTCTGTCTTAAGGGAGGGTTCAACCTCTCTTAACAGACACCTGTCTTTCAAAACCGAGACAATTCCCCATGGGCAGAATTCCTGATTTTCCCATACAGAGTTTTAGGAGTACATTTTCTTCTGATACTCAAAATATTTTTCCTTTTTCTGACTTGCTTTGCACAACTAAATTTTTTCACATCACAACATCTTTGGAGAAAGTGTAAAGAAGAATGTATGTGAACTTTTAGTATACATGCAACAGCATTCCCTTATCTGAGGTTTTAAACAGGCTTAAGTGTGATAACCCTTTTCTGATGCCTTTTCAAAAAGCGGCCAGTGGTCCAGAGATTCACTGGAGTTTTATAATATTACACTTTTCATAGTAATAATGATTTATGCAATTTATGATTAATAGAACTACACAGATATTTAGTTAATAAGCCTTTAGTCACTTACTTTGCCTCTTAGCAAGATGGAGTTGACTGTCCAGATTACTGAGGTATTTGTGTTGCTTCCTGTTCCATTTCTTCATCTCTTTGGCACAACTTGTTTTGCTCAGGAGTTCAAAATCACTCCTAAAACATAAGCAATTGCCAGCACTTTGTGTACAAGGTAGTAATAATAATGCCATAGAGTGAGGATTTTGAGCTTGTAAACTCTATTTTTGGAAGCAGCAGGATAGATCTAATTAGAGTGTGCCAAAAGAGGAAAGTGATAGAGATACTAACAGAACATGTTTTTTCCTAGACCACACAGACATGAAATCTGAGATTTAACTAAGGATACCAACACACCATTGAATGAAGCAAACGAACCTCCAACACAAAATGAATTGATTTAATAACAGCTATGGGAGATGTTGTGTCTTAAGTGTCCATGTGGCGATCCTGGACCAAAAGCTTCCTTAAACCTTCTTTGGGTTTTTGGTGCTACTGCAGATACAATAAAGGATCTATCTATGTACTGATCTTTCTTAGAACTGCAACTCTATAAACTTTGTGGTTGTCTGTGGCAGCCCTTCATTAGTGACTACTTCTCTGGTGCTCAAAAGGCTTGGAAAAATAGTTGTCTAACCATCTGATCAAACCATATTAGTTAGATCTACAGCTAAGACATAATAATAACATAGCAGCAGCAGTGGTTTAATTGATATAATTATTTTGCTACATTTCAGCTGTAGAGCTAATTAGGATATTTTGATCATGTAATGCAAGAGACTGCATTTTGTTCTATGAGTGTTGTATTAAGCTGAATTGTTAAAATCCTTCGCATTTTTCCTATATCTGGACTGCAGCAGTTGATACAGAAAGCTGCTAAGACAGAAGAACAAGACATTCCCACATGAAAAAATACAAACAGCAAGTAGCAGAGGACTGTGTTTGATGCATGAAAGAGCTACAAATACTGAGCAGATAAAGTGAGGCTTATTATCTCTTACTTTGTGCTTCAGGAGTTTGAATATGCTAAGAGACTAAAGAGTTGAAGTGCTGTAGCAGGAGTAATCTGGAGAGCAAGAAACATTGCCTAAGTGCCAGGACTGCCAGGCTGTCACATTCCTACCTGGGCTGGCTCTCAGACAGAAGGGTGGCTGAAGGTCTGCAAGTGTCTTGAATGCTGTGCATGCCACCAACAAACTCCAAAAATGTTAACACTCCAAGGTTTGGGATTTTGGGGTTTTTTTCTAAATAACATTTCAATCATTATAGTTAATATTCAAAGTTTAGAGTAGCTTCTTTTGATTGTAATTATAAGATATCCTGGCTGGGAATATATTACTTGAGGAAAGGGGGGCTGGAGGGGGCATCTGGTTTTCCTCTAAATTCTTAATCAAATTTCCTGTTGCTTAATGCTAAAGAGTGAGCAAGGTGGGAATTGGTATCTTCTGTAGTTTGAGAAGAGGTAACTTTTATCACCGTAAGAGTCTCCACAGCTTTCTGATGAAGCTTCTTGCTGTGGGTAAATTGGTGCAGTTCCTTCCAAGCTGATGAAAATCTGGCTTTAAGGAATTGTTTAGCAAGTGTTTCTTGTGTTGAGTATTTTCTCTTTTTAGATCATTTGTCACTACTGGTCAGTCAAACACTTCCAGAAAGCCAGGAACACTCTGTTACGGAGCCACTGGTACAAATAGCCTTGTCCCAGCTAATGCAATATTAAATGCAAAAGAACTTTACAGTTCTGTGACATGTTTTCAAGTCTGAAAGAAGCTCATTTTTGTTAAGGAACATGCAAGGGGTCTGGAAACTGTTGTCATATGAGACTTAAAAATATGTTGTACAACAAAGATCTTGACTTTTCAGAGTTTGAGATGTTTTGGAGGGTGGCCAGGTACTTGCCTGGTTTTATGTTTTGGGATCAACTACCCTTTGTTTGGCGGGCTTTTTTTCTTTTCTAAAGCTACTTCCAGTTGCATAGTATTTTACTTTAAATCTTTTAGTTTTTCAAAGGCCCCAAGTTACACTATGTGCTTCTGACTAAATTCAGGATGTATGTGTGAAGGCAAGCCTGTTCTCTTGCATGCTGCTGCAAAAAGGGTCAGCTTTTTCTCATTCACTTATCCTTTTCCTTTTCTATTTCTACATGAATCACTTCATTGGCAGGCTATAATTTATAGCTTCCTCCCTGTAATATAAGTGCAAATGGTTGATTTTACTGACATAAATTGTATGCAATGGACATGCCTAAAGTTAATCAGGCTTACGAGCCTGCTCTTACAGCCTTAATTTGTACTTTATACAAGAAGAAACATAATAAATGAAAAAAGAATGACATAAAAGTGTGTGACAATTAAAATAGGTGGGAAGAGAGGAGGGAGATCTTTTCCTTGGAAACATTTTCCTTGGAAACTTAATTAACTCTGGATGAATCCCACAAAAATTGTCCATAATGACATAGTCTGCAATTTATCTCTTTAATAAGTATATAACCCCCCTTCTGGACATGAAATTAAAGAACAGACAAGAAAAGAAAGCAAAAGGCCCTAAATAGCAAGGAGTGAAGTTTCTAAAATGAGAAGCACTGTATGTTAAATTTTGGGATAGGGGACCAGCTGCAGCAGCAACATGTCTGGGTAAAACAAGAAATCCCAAATCCAGTGAGCTGCTTTGTAATTTAAGACGCTGATCTCAGTGCCTGTAATGCTAGTAATGTGTCATTTCTGGGAGCTAGGATGACACAAAACCAGTGTGGGAAGGAGGGAAAGTAACCTGCAATGTGGGATTGTTTGCCTTTTAATGAAGGAGAGCTGAGAAGTTAATTGTACCTACGGGTTTTTTTACGAATGCAGGTAACCCGATCCTGTGAAATCTATGGATGAAGTTCACTCTTCAGCTTCCTGTGAAGCTTGGCATGGGGGCTGCTATTGTGTACAGAATCACAGGAAACACCAGTGCCTTGGAGGCAGCAGTCTGCCCTTGTTTGCTTTCATCATTCAGCTCCAGGGCTGTGATTAGGGTTCTCCCAAAATCATTCATGCTTTCCCTAGGAATAACCAGAGTCAGTATATGATTTATCTTTCTGTTAGCAGAGTAGCTGTATAACTTGAAATCCAATTCTCTTATCTGAGGTATTGTTTGGATATTTAACTCATGTGCTTTAAGGAAAAGGAACCACTGCATTCCCCTACCAAAGTAAATGTATTGGTGTTAGATTTTACCATCTTCTTCAGTGCCAGCATAAGTAACATCAGTCCTGTTAGGACAAGAATCTTGGAGATCTCTGTGAGAATCCTCACAGAGGGAAATGCTAGGGACTACCTCTATTGTAAACATAATTTGCTTCCCAACATCATCTGGATTTGTTTTTAACCCAACTGAATCCTTAATTAACTTAAAAATACCTTTGGCAACTCCTTCCCAGATATTTAAAAACAGCAGGGAGAAATTCGTTGTCTTGCATGGTATGCTTTCAAAACATCATATTAGAAAGAGGAGGGTCATTTAATGAACAACTACTTTAAGAATAAGAAAGAAATTAGTGCTAATTATAAGCATTCTATACAATAATTTTCTCTGAAATAACACTCCCAAATATCTACAGGAAATCTAGCAGCTTCTCCAAACATAATGGACTCGGTTTGCTCCCTCATGTTCATGCCCTTCCATTCAGATTGGTGGTCATTATACTTATGACATGAATGAACTCTGGCTTATCCCATCATACCTCAGAACTAGGAAAGTGCAGCAATGGAGAGTATATTCAGAAATGGACCTGCATCAGAATGTCCCTGCTTAGTTCCCAGAGTCAGAAAAACACTCCCAAGGTAGACAAGACCATCAGTTAGTAGAGAATGTCTTGCAGCAGCCTTTGTTTGAAAGATTCCTATTAAGCAGAGGAATCTGAAAAAGTTGACTTAAAGCTGTGGAAAACAAAGGAAGTCTCCTTCTGCTCTTCAAGAATATTCCTGTTGGACTACAGGAGCCAAATGGTGACACTTGTGAGCAGTTCCCTCATCACAAGTGACCTCAATCTGCTGATTGCACATGTTTTGCCCTAGAGCATGACAATGAACCACAGTTTCTCTTTCCTGAACAAACTCATAAAAATAATTTAAACATGAAAACTGGACAGTTATTTTTCTGCAATTTCTAAAATTTCACAGTCCCAGCAACAGGCTCAACACATCCAGATTTCCAAAGGCTGACACTGGTGTGTCACATCTATAAAGTAGATTATATGACTCTTGTTCTTCAAGCAAGAGTAACTACTATTAAGATAGTAGGGTTCTCCATCCAGCAATATCAGCAATATAACACTGTAACACTTTCTTTCCTTTTTACTTCTGCAGCATGAATGAAGAGATTTCTGTGAATTATTGATCTGTTTCAGAGCCACTTTAAACAGAACATCACAGTCTCGGGTGAGATCTTGGACAGAAGCTGGTGAGTGGAAAAACTCCCAAGACAACATGGTTTTTAGTTTAAGATCCTAGTTTCTGTGATGTATGAGTCATATGAACTCACTCTAGATGAGAGGTCTATAGTGTAGCTCTGAAGCCCTTTCTTCATTTTGGACTTCTCTTAGCATGGATCAAAGACTATCTTCACACAAGTTAGCTTTCTTTTATTACCACTCATTGATAATAATGTGCTGTGGACCCTAAGTCAAAAGGAGAAGAGGAATATCTTCCAATCACTTATACTGGAAATTATTTCAGAATCTCTCTTGTAACTCAGTAAGTTATATTGCTAAAATTCACAGCAAACTTAATTTTTTATCTTTTTTAGATCACTCTAAAAAAAGCAGCTTAAAATGTTTTTTAAAATTTCCTGCAAACAACCATGTTCAAAGCATTGTTTTGGTTTGATACAATATTTTTAAAGGAAATTGAGATCTTTACCAAAATTTGAAGACAGTTTAATCAGGCTGAAACATGAATCCAGACTGAGGCTAACTGAACAAAACAGATGGACTTTATAGAATTGGAGAAGAAGGATTCATACTGAAACAAACTGACAACATAAATAATAATTCAACCAGGATTTTGGTTAACCTGAATGCACTTTTGTTTTCATCAGAGGGTATTGTCTACTTCCATACTGATGGTTATTTCAGAGTCTCAGTGTAGTCTCAGTGAACAACTCTACAAACAGCACTGGTTTTTGGCCAAGGGGAGAATAACTGAGTGCAATCCTCTGTTGATTCATATGAAGCCACAACAGTGAGTGATGTTAGATTAAGTTAACTTGGAAATTTAGTCTATTTCATATTGATCAGTTATGTGCAGTGCTCAGCTCCACTGTTCATGATTCAGAGGAAATTTAAACCTCTGATTCAGTTGTATGCAATTAAAAGATTAAGTTTCACCCTTTCTTCCACTAAACAAGTATAAAGTCAGTTTTTGTTAGCAGTGCACTCATATCCATTGCATTTTACCAAATAGCAAGTATTTTCAGTCAGTCTTTAATGTTCTTGCTGTTCTAACTGCAACAAACCATCTTGTTCAACCAGTCAAAACCTGCATTCAAATAATGCTGTATGTCTTCTCCAGCTAACTCGGGCACTTTTTTTCATTAAGGTGGAATTTTACATGCATCTATACGTATCTTTGTCACTTCTTAACAGGGCCTGAGTAATTGCCAGGAACACAGGACAGGAAAGCACATTCCAGGTTTGTCCCACTGCTGTTCTTGGTGCCATGTCATACAACCTCTTCCATGAATTTGTCAAGCTCCATCTTTACAACAGCTTGCCTGGGTATGAAATCAGCCAGCCCTTTGGGAATGCCAGCCAGTGCTAGCTCCTAAAGCACAGTCAGAAACACACCATACCTATCCACTGGTGCTGGTCCCAGCTTTGCACCTGAGCACGTATAAATCCACTTACATATGACACCAATCCCTCATGCCAACAGATCCAGTGCTTGCAACATGGGCAGGGCTGCACCACATATTGCTGAGGGCTCTAGGCTGAAAACCTTCTCTAGAAAGCATCTTTCTGAAGTGCTGGTGGTTGTTCTCCTGCTCCTGAAAAGAAACCATGTGAAGGAAAGGAAGTCCCTCTAGGGTCATGTGGTTTTGCAAATACCCCTCATGACTCCTGTGGCTTTCTTTCCATTTACACCACACTTTGAACGTGAGAAAACCTCTTCCAGGAGCACCTCACATGAAAGTTAAGGTTTAACAGTTTAAAGAGAACAGGTAGGGCTCCAACTTGGGCTTTGATTTTGATTCAATGTCCACTGTGATGTTATCCAAAGACCAACAATTAACTGCCTCTGATAGATATTTCCTATGTTATTTTATGTATCTATCAAAAGTACTTGTTTATCTGAACATACACCAAGCCAAACTCATTCCATCACTGAAGTGGTGTCACATCCAAAAGCAAAAATCCCAGGGCATTATAGGGAAACTTTCTACTGATTTCATCCTGTGCTGGCCTGAGCCCTTATTTGGCAATTTTCCTGAATGATGAAAAAGGGAAAAACAGCATGTGTCTTCTCCTGGGAGACAGAAAACATCTTGTCTGTCTCTCATTCAAGCTTTCAAACAATAATTCTCCTTTATAACTATGTATTGTTTCTGGCAATAATTATGGATAAAAAGCCAGATAAGTTTGGTGTAAATTAGCAGCACTCTGTGAAGTCACTGGAGCTGTGCCAGTATATACCAGTTGAAGGCATGGCACATAATGTGACGTTCTTGGAGCTGTGCCAATATATACCAGCTAAAGGCACGGCCTGCAATTCTGTACATCAGCATCTTTGTGCTGCATTCCTTTATAAACAGCTGCTATATATTCTAAAAACAGAAAGAGAGTCCTGTCTTTCTAGGTCTGTGGAGCACAGGCAGTTTTCTCATCACAACAATTTTACAGGGTCTTTGAGAAACAGACACCATATGTGATTAAGGTTTCTGGGCCCTTTCCCAGTGCAACTAAAAAATAATAATTGCATTAGATCCCTGCAGTGTTTTTGCATGTCAAAGGTGGTTTGGTCCAAGTGATCTGGCATCCTTCTAAACTCTAAAAGATGCAGTGACTTGAAGTTATTCCCTTCAGTTCCTCATACACAGGCATTTGGTACACAGGAGGTTCTGACCATTGTGCTGCACACAAAAGGCACCAGCAACTCCTACCTATATCTGAGCTGCATTGGGAGACAAGTGCTCAGGCATAGGGCATGTTTATATTTATTCAATTATTAATATAATTTCATATGCAAACCTTTGATTAATATAGCTGTGTATGTATTCACAGATGACTGAATATTTTTTTCCTTGCTTAAGTGTAAATCACCAAATGTTAATCTCCAGAAGGTATAATTAATAATATTTGCAATCTGTAGTTATGGTGTTCTGCCCCATATTGTAATACAGGACATGAGTTTTGCTCTAAGGTATTTACAACTTAATTTTGCCACAGGCAGTAAAATTTCCTTTTTAATCTTTGCCTCATCTAATTTATTCTAGAGTCAGCTACATAGCTAAAGCTGGTAACAGCCACCCCTATATTAATACTTGAGCTAGACCACCTAAAAGGCCTTCTCTTACACAAATACAAATGAGGTCAATTGCTAAGGATCAGTGTTTCTCAGCAGACAATACACCCTTTGTTTGGTTGATACGTGCTTGTGTTTTGTTGGGTGTTTTGTTCCTCTGCGAACGTGGTAGCAAAAGTACAGCCTTCCCATTTTGTCCTGGAGCCTGGGATCAGCAGACTGTTGAGTGCAATTTCTTGCCTTATCTAAACCTCTCAGTGATGGTCACTCGGGAGCAGACAGGCAATGCCACAGACGTTCCCAGACAGGAAAAAGTGGCCCCAGAGGAAAAGATTGAGCAGGCCTCTGCTTAAATGGATCTGACAGCTTTGCTTAGGGAAAGATGTTTGTCCCTGTTTATGGACTTGTCCTTTTCCCCTTTTATGATTCCCAGGACCGGTGTTACTTTTTACTGTGTGCCTGACTGTCTGGTTAGGGAGCCAGAGGTCATGTGTCCCACAGGCAGTGGGGATGGGTGAGAAACAAATCCACCAAGGCTGCTATTCGCAAGGGGGTTGAGTCTTTTCCATAACATTTCCATCATCCTATTTAAGGTTTAATACCCCAGTGATGGGAGTCTCTCCATTTATTTCAATGGAAGTACCTGCACATGCACATATATTTTCACAAGAACCCTCCTCACACTGGAAGAATAAAAATGTCAAAACCGTATCTTTGGTATTTAAATTACAAAGTGAAATCAATTGTTAATCAACTGCTTGTACCAATTCACGAATTTGTTTTTCCAAACTGTGCTTTATATTCTTTTACCTGTCAGATAAGATAGAGACTATTATTTTTAAACCAAATATTCTACAGACTTTATTTTTTGCTGTCAGTGTCTGCATTTTAAGTACATCTAACAGAAGTGAGAGAATCTTCAGCCAGAGTTTAATATTAGAGAGGATATATGGTATCATGCTTGAAGATTTTCTTAATCAGTCAGATTTGTCCTGACTTTCAACTCCAGATAAGAAAATAGACTGTTTTATCACAAGGTTTTACTGTGTGTGAGGTTTAGTGCCAACCAAAAATGGCTCCCAGTATCTTAGTTATTAAAGTCACATTTGCTGGTGATTAAAGCTATTTCCTGCATAAAATGAAATTTCCACAAATACTTAATAAGTCAAAAGAAGTCAAATAAATGGCATGCCTCTGGAAATATGAAATAAATTCATATTTTTCTGAGACTTGAGTATCCCGTTCACTGGGTTAAATGTACGGAGGGGCTTAAGTTTATTCCTGATAATGTCCAAAACATCCTGGGTCTAATTAAGCTTCCCTGAATCATTGTTTCTATTTTCCAAAATGCTGAAGGTCTATCTGTGCTCTCTCCTCTTTCGTTTAGAGGAGCCAGACACTTTCCACCACTAGACAGAGTTAGAAAACAGCCTTTTGCCATGATCATAATATATGAACTATAACAGCTCTTTAAAAACCCAGAGATTTTTATAATATTTTCAATTACTTTAGTCAGTGGTTTTGCTGAGATTTTTGCCGTAAACTTTGATATAACATACATACATACATACATACATACATATATATTTTTTTTTCTAAATGCTTATCTGACAAATACTATATTTAATAATGTTAATCAGAGAAATATGGTTATTGTAAAATTATTGATATTGAATTCAGTCTACATATTGTAGGAATAATCTTTTGAAAGTGCACTAGGCAGGTCAGAGATAAATAGAACTTTAGAAAATGACAAAACAAAACAATACAAAAAGTTATTCCAATGCTTTTTCTTCCTTTTCCCACAATCTTGTTTCTGAAAGAAGTGCCTGTAGGGCTTGATCCAACTGTCTTTGAAGCTGAAGGGAAAATGGCTGTGGAGGTTTTGTCCGAGGCCTGTAGATGCTCCTTGTGCTCCAGGTTTAGCAGCCCACTATACCAGTGCATGCAGAGAGGCTACTCTCCATGTTTGCAAGAAAATTATTAACAAAGCGAATTGGATCCTGATAGTCCTGTGCATTTAATGTTAAATTTCTTTCATAAGGACAAAAGAAGGTGTCTTTTCTCTGACTTCAGTGAATGTGAGTAAAGTCTAATATAAGAGTGTTTTGGAGCAGCCAAATGGCTGTCAAAGAAGATGCAAAATCTAAAAAGTCTCGGCAGTATTGCAGTTTACAGAACAAATGAGGGAGACTGGAAGGAAAGCATGAAGTCCATAGTCAAAAAAATAAAAGTTTAATCCTTGATGCAGACAGAAACAATTATTTCCCTGCAGCTTTTCACTGGAAAGAACCACAAACTTGTGAACACAGACAGCACATGATCTATTTAGTCATTAGTGGACACACCCCACAAAATAATAGCAGGTTGTTAATTATATTGGGCCATATACTAAGGTTCTAGTTCATTTTTAACTCTAGCAAACTGTCATGAAGTCAATCAAAGGTAGCAACTGAAGGACTTGGCCTAATGCAGCTTACAATCAGGCATCCACAATGTAATTTTCTGAGTAGTTTTGGCTAAATAGGTTTGGGCAGCTGTAATTTAGAGTTTCACTGGTTTGTTCTCCTTAATGAACATCTCATTAAAAATCCTAGACATACAAATTATTTGTTAAAGGCACCATAATCAAGGCCCTCAGTGTCTACCTGACTCACTTTTCACATCTAAAAAGTCATTTTCTCAATTTAGCCAAGCTTTCAGTAAATGCTTCTGTACACAGCTGAGCCGATCTGGCAATTAGTCCCAGAAGTGCAACTAAACTGGACATTGTCTTGTCATAGTGTGACATGCTTGCCTTGAGTATCAGTACAAGGAATATGAAAGTTCCTTGTGTTCGCCCCCAACCTCCAGCATTTTCACAGCTTGTTCTCCAGTCCATTTATAGTATCTTCACATCATATGTATCACTGCTTCTTGTTGATTAGAGAAAGAAGACAATTCCAGATGGATTTCTGCACCAGGTTGCTCTCCATAGGAACCCTACAGAGAGTTCATGGGTTGAGGAGGCTGTTAAAGAGGAGAAGCAGGACCCACAGTGCTTTGGCTACAAAGAACATTGCCGCTGAGCCAAGTATGATTTGTCAATAAACATCAGCCTGCTAAATTTTCCCCCTGCTGCTTCTTCCAGCAAAGTATCTGAAGGCAGTTTGTCATTGTCTCATGTTCACTTCTGATGAAGTAGAACTTCCACATTTCTAAAATGCCTTGTACAAATGCAAGCACCCTTATGTGCAATGGTGTACTTAACCTCTGAAAATGGAAAGGGAGCGGCTACCTTCAGCTGCTCTCCCTTCTCCTCAGTGCAAGACTTTGGACTATTGGGAAGGTAAGAGACTTTGAAGGCTTCTAACATCATGGCACTTACTCATTTTCCCTCCTTGTATGCCAGAGACCCACAAACACCCCTTGAAGTTTCTGAACAGCTTCCCATTGGCTTCAGTGGGTGTTGGATTTGGCTTACATGTACAACTACAAGTCTATTCCCTGTGAGACAGTGTTTCTGGCCCCTCTAAATAGGTAACTTGGAATTCCCTGCTTCTTCCAAACCTAAGGGCT
Organism: Climacteris rufus; assembly: GCA_013398175.1. Classification (NCBI taxonomy): domain Eukaryota; kingdom Metazoa; phylum Chordata; class Aves; order Passeriformes; family Climacteridae; genus Climacteris; species Climacteris rufus. Next base: position 1,184,198 of record VZRZ01001321.1, read on the forward strand.
CCAGCTATGGCATACAAAGTGCTTAAGCCATGCCAAGAAGCCAACTGGAATAACTGTCTTCCTGAGAATTAATTAGCTTAAATTGAGTGCCCTACTCCCAGGGATTCAATCACAGTGTCAAGCACGAGAGAAGGAACCTGGATGTTTTGGCATGAGCAACAGAAAGGGCTGTGATTGTGCTGGTCTGAGAGAAAACTGAGGCTGGCGAGCAGTCTTCACATGATGTCACCTTTCCTGGACTTGTGGAAAGGTTGCAAGGATCTGCAACAATCCTCCCAGAAAGGCTCGGACTCATTGCTCCTGGCTGCGGAGTGTGTGGCTGCCTGGGCACACAGCTCATTAGGGAGATATGTGTAAGGCAAACAAAGCCCACTCCAAGAGCGTGTTTATCTCATGGCACAGAATGCCGCATGCCCCCGGATCAAGCTGGTGGGAACAGCTGCTGTTAGCAGAGCAGCGGCTGCACTCAGATCCTGTCCACACCCTTCCTGTTTGCAGTGGCCTACCAGGGAGTCATTATGTTCCCAACAGGGCGATGATTGCCCCTCCTTCCCACCACTGCTGCCACTCTCCAGGGAGGGTGTACCGGCGCTCGCCGTGCTGTCTGCCTTCGAGTTCTCATTGTTTCTTTCGGAAGGTGCAGATAGTGGGCTAGACACTCCTTGCCTGGTGCTCTGATAAGGTCTGGAAATTGTTCTCATGTCTTACACAGAAGCCTGCTTGAAAGAAGGAACTCTACCCAAAATAACAAAACTGACCTCAGGGTTCATTATTTTCTTTCAAGGAAGGAGCTTGAGCCTGTCCAGACTGGAAAAAATAAAAGGTCAGTATGGCCAGACTGTATCTTCTACTGCAGCAGAGCAAGGTGGCATTGAAATTAGTGATGTGACTGTGCTTTCTGGCGAGTGCTCTGGATTCCAGCTCTGCCCAGCTCTGCATGCAAGGAAATCTCTGTTTCCCCGCTGTCCTGCAGTGACTTAGTGTGTCCAAATAATTTACACCAAGTTTGGCTTAACCAAAATAACCCTAACTGAAAGCAACAGTAGTGTAATCTTTCTTTGGTGGTGTGGAAAGAACTGCACTCACTGTAAAAGGAGGTGACTGGGAAAGCAGATGTTCAACAAGAGAATCTGTGCAAGAAGGTCTAGAGAATGCTGAGAGGGGACCTCATCAGTACATATAAATATCTCAAAGGAGGGTGTCAAGAGAATGGTGCCAGGCTCTTTTCAGTGGTGCCCAGGACAAGGAGTGATGGCCATAAACTAAAACACAAGAAGTTTCACCTCAACATGAGGAAGAATTTCTTTGCATTGAGGGTGGCAAAGCCCTGGAGCAGGCTGCCCAGGGAGGTCATGGAGTCTACCTCTCTGGAGAAATTCAAAACCCACCTGGACTCATTCCTGTGTAACCTGCTCTAGGTAACCCTGCCTTGTCAGGGAGTTGGACTAGATGACCTTTACAGGTTCCTTCCAACTCTAACTATTCTCTAATTCTCTGATTATATAAAAATTCTAGATTGCCCACTAACTTAACTTCTTAAGACATCTTTGCTTTTTTGCTATCTTACTATTTCATATAGGTGGGAGAAAAGCAGCAACACATTGATGCCAAAAAAAGTCAGTTGCGTTACCTCACATCAAAGAGAATCTTAGGATGCACCAAGTGACCGAGCCAGTGAGTGAACAGACAAAATAATGATAAAAATACAATTACCTGATAAATATCATGTATGTTTTGTGTTTTAGGATCTCTGTAAGAGAAAAGGAGATATAAACCACTCTTTAAAAACCCTATTTGGAATTTATCTCATTCATAATTACAGCAGAAACTGACAGAAACTTCTGCACTGTTGGGACTGTGCTGGTCCATGGGTCATCTATTCTCTTATTCTCTTGTACAACTTCCCCTCAAATCTCTGGTCCTTACCCACTCTTCAGTATCAGATACTGGATCACAGAGAGAGCTTCTGCCATTTCTGATGTCCCCAATATCTTTGTATCACACTTTTCACAATTCAACTTCTCTCCTTACAACCCACTTTCAAACCCTCTAGATGACGCTTTTAATGAGAGTGCAAAATGCACTGTCATCCATGGCTGTATCTGTGATGATAAAACATGCTGAGACCTGGGAACATGTTCTCAGTCATGAACATTTTTAACTTTCTGCAAGGTCCTTGTCACAGTTCAGTCATGCCAGTTAGCAATTCTCTCAAGGCATTGCTGCACACAGCTCACGTGGGGCCTGTTCCCAACAGGCAGCCTACCCATGCACACTCTGCTTTGGAAGTTAAGAGAGTTCAATAGTTACAGATGTGGCCAGGCTGTATCTCCAGCTTTGGAGCCAGAGAAAGGGCTTTAGCACTGTTTAGTTTACTGATATAGATGCAGCCAATGGCTTTAAAAATGCCTCCCAATGTTTTTCTGATTAACCTTTCCCTGAAATAATACTGTAGAGGGGAACTCCCTTCTTACAAATCCTAGATCAGGCTGTCTCTTTCCCGGGTGTTTTCTCTCTATTAATTTGTTATTTTCCCTGACAGCTTATTTGTTTTCCCAGTTGTACTTGTCTATCAGCCAATTTGTGCAAGTTGCACTGTCCTTTCCCATTTCCTCTGTCTCTGGTGTTTCCTCTTTCACCGTCATTTTACACTGTGACGTTGGCAGAAAGGGCTTTCCTTTCTCCTCGTTGCAGTCAGTAAGTGCTGACTGTGGCCACGCAGCAGGAAATGGGGAGGAACACAGCTCTGCCCAGTGTTTGGTGTTGGTCCCTCTCCTGTGCAGGGACTCTCCCATGCTGCTGCCACACTTAAGACAACATGGTTTTTGATCTCTGCTGTCAGCATTATTTTGGCTTTCATGTTTTTCACCCAAGTCTCCATAGGACAAGAAGTAGTTCTCTGTCCTTCCTTGCATAGTTTGTTCCTCTGTGCAGAATCACAGCATCAGCAGGATAGTGCAAAATATCCCCCAGGCACAAACACAACAGGCTGCCAGGATGGCATGTCCAGTTTCAAATGCCTTCAATCCCTTCCCACTGTGGAATGAGTCCCCTGGTTTCTTTTCTCTGTGCAGTCTGAGTAAGGATCATGTAAGCAAGAAAACTGTCAGATGTAGTGTGGCAGCAGCCACAATGTGCCCATCTCATTTTGGCCACAGCAAATGTCCCCCACAAGGACAGACTGTCTCTCCTCTCTGGAGGAAGAAAACATCTTTGCAACCCTAACCCTGGCTCTGACAGCTGGAACTGGGAAGGATTTCCAACGCAGTTTCACATTTTTTGTTTTCTATTAGCTGACCATGGATGGATTTCTGATCAGGGTACTCAGCACACTTTGTTAAAGTGATAGAGGGATGTAACTCTGACCTTCAGATTACATTCTGGGGGTCAAGCACACAGTTTGTAGCTGTGTTGTCTTTTTCTTGGATCTAGCTCCAAACAGCTACTAACTGTGAAATACAATTCAGGGAGTTCAAAGTCACAGAAGGAAAGCAGCAACACAGATATTAATGAAATTGCTGCCTTATGACTGCTGTCTCCACAGCTAGCCCAGGTCAAGAAATCAGCAGGAAAGAATTTGTATGCTTACAATACAGCACAATCGAGCAGTAATGCCAAGATATTTTGGAAAACAAGTGACAATCTTGTGCATAGCTGTATTTGCATGCACAAGTGGCAAGTACAGGCACAAGAACACACACACACATATACACTGAAGAAGGCATGAGGTGCCAGAACACTGCAAAATCTGATTGCAGAAAAGCGATGTTTGAGTGTGTTTTCTACTTAAAAAATGAAAAAATTTTCTCAAACAGTATTCAAGATCCCAACATAAACAAAGAGTCATGACATATATGTAGCTGTGTGTTTCATTGTCCAAAAAGCTGTTCCTGGCAGAATGGCAGAGTATAGCACAGTGTAAAAGAGCTCCATGTCTCTCTCCTTTCCCTTCTTTTTTTTTTTTTTTTTTTTTTTTAACAGTGAATAAGTGTTTCTGAATAACATACAAGACTGACAAAGTTAAATTTCATCCTGGTTGATGGCTATGCTGTGACCAGTCTCTCCTAGATTTCCAAAGAAACACTGCCGCTTAGTCCATATATTCCAGGTAGGTTCTGCGTCCAAAGAATGAAGAGTTTGATACAGAAAGCACCTGTTTTTGCCAAAAATCATAGTATTACTGTCACAGGAACTGATGTTGAGAAACTCCAAGACTGAGATGATATTTGAAGATATTTCTGTGCTGCTACAAGTTGAAATAACAAGGAAAGTGGGCTACAAGGCTCTCCTTGTGAAGAGAGAGCAGGATGCTCCTGGAACTCACCTTCTGCTTATCTGGAGCCTTGACCCCAGCCTGCACCATTTGATCTGCATGCCTACAACTGCTGGAGACTTATCTCTTGCAGCAGGAATTTGCCTGTGCCTCATGCCCCCATCTTACAGTGCACTTACAAAGTGGATTATGGGACTAACACTTCAACGCTCACAAGTGGGAAACCTGAGAGCAGGTCATGGTGTCCATCACAGGCGAGGTGTAACAGAGTCAAGTGGGAGGTCAAGCAGAACTTACTGGGTGAGGCCCAGCATGTTTCTTGACTCTTCCCAGCCATAGAGGCTCTAAGTGTTGTCAGTGTGATCACCAAAAGCATATTTAGTAGCTAAATAATTAATTATATCATTGAATGTAAGTCATTTTGTCTTCCTGCTCTCCTTCCCAAATTTGATCTTTCCAAAATCATTTTAGATTAGTAATGAAATACCACTTTATGTTAATTTGCTTTCTTTCCTTGATTGCGGGATAACATAAGTATTTTGCTGGCACTAACAGCCAGGTGTTTCCTACCCAAGTTCCAAGAGCTGGTGGGAAACACTGGAGAAGGCTACATCCGTCTCCATGGGGTCTGAGAGCACCTTCAGGAGCCAGGTGAGATGCTTAGTCTGTCAGTGAAGGTACAGGAAGACGCCTGAATCTGATGAGGATTTATAGCCCAGAGGTTAGAAGGCTGTTCAGAGTCATCTCCCAAGTCTATAAAGAATCAAACACACTTTGTTCACTTTTCCAGAGAATCCTGCAGCCAGCAAGACTGCTTGGGCTAGGGAGACCAGGAAGAAGAGTCTTCTCCAAAAACAGTGGCAAGTTGCAGTAAAGGAGAGAAGGGACACACTGGAAAATTATAGATTTTTTGAGAGCAGACTTGTCTTCCACCCTAAGAGGAAGTATGAGCTAGATGTCAATTTTTTTTTGGCCAATACATTATACTCTGTTCCAAAATTATTTCTCCTCCTTCTTCTCCCATACTGGTATATTAGTAATTTTCCATATCTTTTATATGTGGCAATCCCATTTTGGTGTTTGGGATACATTAATTTTTCAAAACTCTTTCATTGTTCTTGGACATATTGATTCTTCCCACTGCCCCACTACCCATTATGCCATTATTCCAAGGGAAAGCTCAGAGTTTACTCTTGTTTATGAGCTTCTGGGCTTTTTAGGGAGCTCAGTATTTCTCAAGGCTTGTGCTGGGGCAGTTGTGTCTTCCAGTCCCTTGGCTAACTGGCAGTCAGCAAACAACCTTTCTTAAAAATGGCAGAGCGGGGGCTAGAGAGGAACTTCTCTAGCAACTTCTCGAGTTGTTAACTGCTGTGGAGGAGAGAGGAGCTAGCAGAGGCAGGAGGCTGTGATCACTATGAGCAAGCATTCGGTTTCCCCTGGTGACACATGGCTTTCTAAATTAGAGGGCTCTGAATAAAATAAAAAATATCAAAGCCATGTGTTTGCTTGTGGGTGCCACATTCTTTAGGATCACAGTGGCCATCCTTCTGCACGAATGTCACAGAAACGGCTCGGTTTCATCCCACTTGAATGATGTGGCAATATTGTGAAAGAGGGTGGAAAAGCGTCCCGAAAACCGTCAAGCGAAGAAACCGCTGGAGAGCTGGAAAGCGGCTGTAGAGACCCAAGTGCTGTCACTTTAAAGGGGTGATCGGCCTCTGCGCCTTTGAAATCATTTATCACAGAAGCTGTAACATCTGCCACCATCTTGGATTCATTCGAGAAGTGCGTCTCAGTAGCCATTTTAAATATGTTTGTTTTCAATTCAAAACACATAATTAAGTACAGGCTGGGGTAGAATATATGCCTTGAGCTGCTTTCTCTCTCCCTGGTTCAGAGCATGGCTTTTTCACAACTATGTGCTTTGAATTGAGAGCTTTCTTCTCTTTTTTTTTTCCTTTCTTTTTTTTTCTTTTATAGGTTGTTTTTGTTTTGTTTTGTTTTGTTTTCCTACAAGGCCTGTTGTTTTTCAAGAATCAGTTGAAAGTAAGGCTGCAGATATAAAGGAGCCCTTCTTATAGGAGTCTGAGCACCCTGAGGCCAGAAGGGCTGCCCAGCATCCTGGGGCACTGAGCAGCTACTTCCTCCAACAAGGATGGAGCTTGCCCCTCACAGACTGCAGCTGAAACCTGGCTGTCAGAAGACTAAGCTATGCCGTGTGTTTCATTTAGCCATGTCCCACTTCTTAGACAAGAGACACTCAGACGATTTGTGGTCAAGGAAGGAATGAGCAACCTTGTTACAAGTCTCTAGAGAGGCTACCAAGAAGGTAGCTATGTCCTTAACATACTGTCCTTAATAAACTATTCACATACTTTTTCCAAACTTTCTGGGGGGTACTTCAAAGGGACAGTGTGAAGACAGTACTTGGCTGTTTACATTGCCTTTGGTTCAGCCAACTTTTATCACCATCACTGACATGTTGCAAACAAGCCTGGGAAAAAGATGAGCAAATGCTCAGGAACAAGCCACTCCAGACCAGGAGGGGATGGGCTGGACCTGCAGTTCTAACGTTATCTCCTAAAGAGGCAGGAAGAAAAGCAAATCACTAATACAGGACTCAGAACTACATAGGTAGTGCAATTCTCCATCCACTCCCCCAAAGAAGATGATCTTTCTGTGGGACAAATCCCTCTATCTGAAAATTCAAGTCACACAAGTTTTCTGAATTACCAAGATGTTCAAATGCTGGGGCTATGTGTGTACTGCTGCACAATCCCCTTTCCTCGATTCAAGCAGGCACAAGGGAATAGGGAGGTACTTGAGAAAGCTTAGTAGAGACCTGCTCCCCACCACTCTGGGTACTGTGATTCCTGTGCTCATGAAAATCAGGTCTGCACGTGGGTAAGGATGTGCAGCATTCTTTAACCATCGAATTTCAAGCTGAGATGCTTTCTGAATGATGGGTGAACTGGGGCTTTGCAATGTGTCATAGTGAGAAGGTATGTGCAGCCCATGTTAATGAAACACAGAAATAGATTATCTCAGATTTCAATGACTCCATGCTTTTAAACATTATATCTTAATTTCAGAGCACAATGTATATGAGGCTGTTTTTCTTTCTTGGAGATGCCTGGCAAAACCTGAATTCAGAACTATGCCAACCAAGAAAACCCTGTCATATGTCTGCAGTGAAATGAAGGGGAAAAGAGCTTTTGCATAATTTAGGTTTCTTTAAGAAATACCTACAACAAATATGTTCCTCTGATGATGAAATATATTCAGTATTCTGGCAGTGTTTTGATTGAAAGAGAAAAAAATTGGAGGAAAATAGGGGAAACTAGTGAGAATATTACTAATGATAGGGTCCCTGCAACAGACAACTTCTGTCTGTGGTCACAGTCTTGTACAAAAGAGATGGAATGCATCTGTGTTGAAAATAAAAGTATCTGCTTGGTATGCTTGCTCCCAGTGCGTGTTTGGGAATTGATTGTAAATCTGATGTGGGGAAACTGAGAGCAGAAAAAGCAAGATACCTGCTGCTACTTGAGCTGGTGCTTCCAAAACACAAAGCCAAAGCATGGTATTAATTTCCTACTACACCCAACTTTTTGAAGTGTCTCATAGCCATACAAGGGGGGGTGTCTTTGTAGATTTCAAGGAGGAGGAGATTTGCTTTCTTTTTTCTTACGAATCTGTTTCTCATGGACTTTCTTCTTTGAGCATGCATTCCAGCATTACAGATGAGTGCTGAAATTACAGGGGTGAGAATTCAGCCAGGAATGAGTAACATGCAGCCATACGCACGAAACAGAAAACATCCTCTTTGACTAGGTGATAATTAGAAAGGCTGCCACATTACCGTGTACACAAACAAAGCACATCCCCTTTGGGAATGTATTTTCTTTCCTCTGATGTGAAAACTTTATTTTTTTTATGGAGGACAGTTTTTTAACTGCTCTCTGACGTACTTTTAAAGATAACTGCCTGCTCCAGTAGCTACTTCCAGCTACAGGCATATAACCACTACCTAAATGGGTCTAGCTGGTATGTTGGAGAACTGAACTAGTGTCTGATTAGAAAGTGTTAATAACTTATCAGTGGTCTGCGTTACTACACTAACACAATTAAAGGTGCCTTGGAAATAAGTTACTATCTCCTCATCTTCAGCAGAAACATACAGACATAACCCTGGAGCCACAGCTGGTGACAGACAGGCTGAGCCAACTATGAGCATTTGATTTTTTCTTCCATAGAACAGTTCATCTTCTCCTAATCTACTTCCCTTGTACTCAATCCATAATGCAAGGGCTTTCCTCCAGATCTGACCCATCCTCTGCATTTCCTCACTGTGGTCTGACTATAACTCCATCAGCTTAGAATGACTTTCCCAGAAAAGCCATGTGTTCCCATGAAGGCTAGAAAGGAATACTTTATGAGTAGTTAAGAGATGTAAATATGAACTTTTCAGATGAAAGGTATGACAGGCTGAGACAGTATACTGTTTGGTATCTTGTGGTGACACATCTCTGAAGTTTTTTAGAGAAAGGAAGGAGTATATTTTATCAGGGAGGAAGGTTTGGGAAGGTTTGGGAAGG
>VZRZ01001321.1:1194280-1224252 GCA_013398175.1 Climacteris rufus
ATGTAATACCCTGATACCCTGAACACAACAGAGGGAAAACATCAGGAGGTACGCTTTTGGCATTGGCTTTAGGGACAGAAGGAAGTGCAAAAGTGCGGAAGGAAGGAAGGAAGGAAGGAAGGAAGGAAGGAAGGAAGGAAATACTATTTTTTATAATGTCCTTCCTGTATGCATTGCCTTGAAGAACTGTAATCACATTCAGAACCAACCTCTCTAGACAGAGTGCCTCACAGGAAGGCTGATGGTGTTGAGCCTTTCCAGCTAAGCTTGGTCACTACTCTGGTCTTCTCAGAGGCAAAAATAACACAACAACACTTCAAGTGCCAGGGAAGTCTTATGTAAATTAAGCTAAGAGACATGTGTAAATAGTTGTAGTTCTTTCTGGTGGGTAATTGTTTCAAGTTCTGTGTGATCTCCAGGAAAAATGAGCCATGTAAATTCAAAGAGTAACTCATTAACTGGCATACAATAGTTCATACAGTAAGAAGGATATTAAGGTCAAAGCTGAAACATGATTTAGATTTTGTTTCCTTAAGGCTTACTAGACTTTCTGCCTTGAATTCTACAGACAAAAGGACAGAGCCTCATAAAAGTTAACAAGACTTCTTAAGGTTGTTATTATCAGCAAAGAAAAAGTGGCAAGATGTCATTTGCTTTCAAACCACATCACTTTCAATATTTGGATGTGATTTTGTATTCAACCAAAGCAAAAAAAAAAAAAAAAGATCGTTTGATGAAAAGGTTCAACAGAATTTACATGCAAATTGTGTAAGAAAACAAAATGTTTTGTGCCTTCCATATAGAGTGGTAGCAGCAGGCTAACACTGGTGCATTCAAATGTATTTAAAATGCATAATTTACATTTTTCTTCAAAGTTTTAGGATATATGCACATAGCTTTCAAAAGGGACTTTTAAACTGAGATTTAGGTAGGATTAACAAAACACACTCCTAAATGAGCACAGAAGAACTAAAAATTTGTGCAGACATGTCCAAGTAACCAAAACAGTGCTCTGTAAGGCTTTAAATGCCATTATATTCTAGTGCCATTACATGTAAAAATAGTTATGTAGGAAGCAAGTGGCATCTTTTAAAATTTAACAAGCTGCATTAGAGGTCAGATTTCCAACAGGTTTTATACTTTTTAATGTATGTATATTATATATGCCACAGCATTTCATGTTTCTGCAGTGAGCCACATTTCAGCACAATCAGGTCCTGATTCAACAAAATCTATGATAACATAACCAAGTGTTGGTATCTAACAGAAGCCACGAATGCAAGCCAACCTTCAGTCCCACCACACTCGATAGGTCTCCACCATGTGTTTATAGTCAAGCTCAGGCTAAGGTGATGTTTTCAGAATCAGAGCCACCCTTCCTGACCCTGTATGGCTGGGGAAGACCCACCTCCCTGCCTGGCCCAGCTGCACTGGCTGATGTTTATCATGTAGCAAAGGCCTGGGACCTCCTATGGCTGACGATGGAAGGCAGTAGGAGCACAGGGCAGCCTGTGCCCTCCACAGAGGCTGGTTGGGGCCATGGGGCAGCAGAGCAGTGGAGCTTGTTCTACCCCTGATGCAGTCCTACCAGCTCAGAGCCAGCTGCAATCAGCTTTAAAGGGCCATGCAGTGCAAGGTTTTCCACAAATTGAAATGAACAAAGGAAATTAAGCATAGGGTTTCATCTTAATCAGAACAAAATATAAAACAAAGAGCTTTCTCATCTTAAAGGTGTGTAACTAATTCTTGGCTAACATCTGTGTGTGAAGTAGAGTTCCTCCCATAGTAATGCCCCACAGTATTAGCTTTAAGTCATAGAGAATCCAAGCACTCGCTAAAGTTAATAAAAAACAAAAAAAACCCCAACAAAATAGAGGCAAAGCTGTGCCACTGGGTTGAAATTCCTTTGACAGATGTAAAGGTCTCGATGACAGTTATTTTCCAGGTCTGCAGCTCAGCAATTATGGCCCTGAATGGTTTCCCACACTAAGTGTTTGAAGAAGCGGTCGACGTGTGACTGATCTCCAAGGCCCACTGCCTGGTCTTCTTTAAGGATGGGGCAGGGGCAGAAGGAAAGGTGATGCTGATAAGGGAATCTGAACCAAATGTTGTCACATTCTAGAGATGATCAGATGCCCTTGCTGTGACTTATTATACAACCTGAAAGTGAAAAGGGAAAACCTGGGGTGAAATGCAGCCACAAGAGGGGGAGATGCTTTTTAAACAAAGAGCAAAAGCCAAGAGAAAAATTGGTGTAGATGCCTAAAACGAAACAGACATAAGAGCTTTCTCTTTGCTGTGGGACAGATGTGATGCTGCAGTAAATTTCCCCCAAATCAGACCTACTGATCTGCATTTATACCTTCACAAGCTGCTGATTATATAAAAAAAACCTTGTCTTTAATAAGGAACAGGACAATGTTAAAAGGCATTTTTGATCAATCTGGGTTATTTCAGATGTTACTTTTTCCTTGCAGTTGAGTGAATTAAAGCTTTGAAGCCTAATGTATTTAAAAGAATTGAGAGACTTAAAATTGAAATGCTCTCTAAACTTCCAGAAAATGTTTGTATGTATACATATAAGACAATTTATTGATTCATATATTTCACATTCTTAATATTAGGTATGGTCTATGAAATAACTAAATTATCCTCCATTTTTCCCAAAGCATTTTTATCAAATGTTAAGACCCTGAGGGAAGGATTTCAGGATTTAATATGTTATCATTATGCATTTTTAGGTACGCATTATTTGTAAATATGCATGATTTGTATGTGTTTATACAACAATTGGTGTGCAAGTACAAGGGAAGGTGCAAATTTTTCTAGTCCAAGGGAAAAACTGGCAATCTCCCTCTTAACGAGATGACACACTTCTCTCCAGCCTCAACACCTATCACATATAGCCTGGGTTTGTTCCACTTCTGGATGCCAAGGTGGTTAGTAATCATTCCCCAGCTTATTATTTAATTGCTGAAATCCTGCCTGAGGATGACAGCTAAGATGCAGTACAGAAACATTGGTCACTACCATTTACCCCAGATGTCCAAGGCTTCTTAAGAAGCTTTTCAGAGTAAGAAGGAGGATTTGATCTAAACTGGATTTTAAGTCCTTTTTGATACCTATCTGATCTAGTTTCCTATGTTCAAAATGGGGGAATACAACACAAGTCTGCATGACTGGTGGGGCACCTGGGTCCCCTGAAGTTGAAGGGTAATCTGAAGAACAGGCCAGGGACAGAAAGACCTTGCTGGGAACACTAGCTGAGCAGAGGCAGCAGCGCTGCTGTGACAGTCTTAACATCCTATTGTCTTTTTCTGATGTGACTGTATAGCCATTCTAAAGTATGGCCTTTTTCAGGCCTACAATTCCCTAGGCAATATCCCTCAGTGATTATAATGAACAGAAGGAGATCCATAGTCTGGGAAAGGTCAGATATGGGCTCTCCCTTTTACCTCCCTTTTATAGCTGAAGAGGAACTGTGATAAGACTGAGGTTTTACCACAATGTAAATTATTGGTTTGGGTGTCACAAAAAATGCATGTCTGGAGGCAGCCAGGTGGTGAGCACTGCTTTGCAAGCAGTTGCAGGAATGCTGTGTGGAGCTGAGATCAGCAGGAATTTGGGTCGGGACTGTGGCTGTGACAGAGAGGATCTATGGCTCAAAGTTTTCCATCCTTCTGCCACAGTATCGTTACACACTGTGTCAAGGAAGAGGTTGTAGGAAGGAAAAGGGCAACAAAGGCACAAAGAGAAAAATAAGTTTTTTCCCCTTGGTTCCTATCTCCCCCAATGCTATACCTTAGCAGTTTGAGAAATGTATCTTTTTTATCTCCTTCCTCAAGTCTATGGAATTTTAAAGACTATCCATACACTCCATACCTTACTTTACTCTCCTATTTCCCTTCATCACAAGCACTTGCCCTCAAATAACTCCAGGCACAATTTGTATTGCAGGCACTGGCAGATGAGGACAGCTGCCTTCAGCATACCCTCATTTCACCCCCATTCTGCCCTTCATCAGGTTCTCAACCCCTGCCTGACCCCATCTCTTTGCTGACAGCCTCACAGGGGTCTGAGTGGCTCATCCGTGACTTTGGGCCAAAATACACCAGCAACACAAGGAAGGGTGCTGCCTGTTGTTTATTTTCTGTTCCACAAGTAAGCAGGAAGCTTTACTACATAGTGCTGCAGTGCAGGTACTCTGTAAACTCTTGCCACATGTTCATAGAGTGTCTGCTGACCAGAAGGTCCAGCCCATAATAATAATCATACCAAAGCATGTAAGGACTTTTTAAAATATGTCTGCATGCAGAATGAGAACATTGGACCTGTAGAAAATGTTATATTGCTTTAAGAGATGAGTTGGGCAGCTTGCTTAGCTTTTTGTGTGATGAGAAGAGTGAAGTCCCTTTCCAGATGTCAGGAGGGCCTGGCTGAGCTCTTCAAGGAGCTAAGAAGGATACAGCAACATGTGACAGCAGGGTGCTGCAAAAGCTCTGCTCATAAATGCACACCAAGTGGGCTTTACCCTCTTTCTCACAGCTGCCAGCACATTTAGGTATATGGCATCATCCTGCTTTATTAAATCAAGGCTTCGGTTTTGCTTTGCCAGGAAGACTAGCTCAGCTTTGTTTTATTCCTTAGATGTGCTATCCAGTTGTCTTTCTGGTTGCTTGACATAGTCTCATTTCCACAGTCACTGCATTTAGCAAGGAAGTTTCAATCCCATTTTACAAGTGTGAATGTGAGGCACAAAGTATGCTGAGAGACAGCACCATGTAGAGGAGCTTGCTTCTATTTCATCAGCTCTCTTCAATCTTATTTTGCCCTTCCTAAAAGCAAGAGGGGATGCTAAACTTCAGAGACAGTGGGCAGAGGAGGGAGCAAGTAAAGAGGAAAAAAAAGGAAGCTCTGGCATTGACTGAATGCTGATTTCTTCCCACACTTTGCTGTGTCTAAGCTCTTACTTAGAGGAAGTTATTGAGGGTCCCAGTCCAGGCTGTCAGAAAGTGATGGAAGAGTGCATGACAATTTACAGGGGGAAAAACCCCTCAGTCAGAAGGTCACTGATGAAATCACCCCAACTGAACACATATGGTCTACTCCATATCCCCCACAATTTGTACTATAAACAGGTGCAAGAAAAATTTTCCCCCACACATCCCTTCAGCAGAGACTACGGGCAAGGGCAGGAGGGACTCATTTGCCTCTCTCTGTCTCTTGCAGCCTTCCTTTCCAATTTTGTGCAACAAGGTACACCTTGCTAAAGGGTTAGAGCCTGCTCTGCCCTTCCAGCTGCTGGTTCAACCTTCATTTTTGGGGTCACATTATGCAGTAGCCTGGTCTACAGTCATAGCTATCTAGGAGTTTGCCTCCAGTGGAGAATATTTTTTGCTGCCAAGCTTGCAAAAGGCATACACAGTGAGAGTGTCAGCAGCTCCTCTGGTTGCTGTTGAAAGACGAGCTAGATGGCCCCACAGATGGCAAGACTGGAGAGATGAAAGAAAGATGAGAAAGTGGGAGGGAATATTTGCTGTTTCTGAGGAAACTAGGACTTTACTCAAATTCAGGTTCTTGCATCCCTGACCCGAAGGTGACCTGCTGACCTCTCCTCCCTGCCTGGCTCCAGCCCAGCTGTTTCTCCTGAAGGAAAGAGGCCAGGCTCACCTCCTGCACTCTGCTTGACAGCATGTCCAAGCAGACTGCTTCCTGCCAAAGTAAACACAATTAAACGAGTGTCATGCGCAGGGTTCAGGCCACCTAATACCAAAGAGGTCAACAGGGTAGGTGCCCCAGAAATCCCCAATGTGACAACGCCATCACAACAAGTAAATAACTGCACATGCGCTACTCTTCTGAGTTTGTTGATTGCATAGGTAGGAATTGTTGGATGTTACTTGTTCTCCATGTATATGCAAAAAAACTGTAAAATAAAGGTGTGAAGCAACCCATGAGGTCATGAATTGAGCTTGCAAAAGATGTTCACTAATCACCTTCCTAGTCAAAAGGCCCTAACAAAAAAAGTTGTGACAGCATGAAGCGTGAAGGTTAAACCATCATGGACTAGTAAAGAAGTAAGAGATGTATGGCTAGCCCCTGACAGAAGAAGTTATTTGAGACAAGGAAGCAAAATTTACAAAGCAGTCAAGAAATTATCTAGTCCACAGCCAGAACAAAACAACTGCAATTACATGTGCTTGTAATAGGAAGGAGCAGTGATTCCGTTACTAAACTCCTTTCTCAGTCTAGAGATCAAAGGAAAGTACACCCATAAGAAGAATTTCTACAATGCCTCGCTAATTAAACAGCAGTTGTTTCATGTAATATTGAAATCAAAAATCATGTAAACAAACCTTGAGACAGGTATGAATATTTTCCATTCAGACGTGAGCCTGAACAAACTCTATCTTGCACTGTGCCTGAATTTTGGAGAAGTTTCAATCCAGAGATGGATGGATTCAATTTTTGTGCTCCAGACTCATCTCCACTTAATATCAACAAATGTCAAATCCTTAGCGAAGAATATACAGTAGCTTTAAAGAAAATGTGGAACACAACAGATGACTGATAACAAAAAGTCAAATGAGCCCAACTTCATTGATGTTTCAAAACTAAAAGTGAGCCTGATGTGTCACATACTTAGACGCCAGTAAGTGTAAGCCATTCAGTAACTTTTAAGCCCCTGTGTTTAAGAAAAGGAATGAGCATTACAGTAACACAACTAATAGCAGTACCTTCTGGTATGACTGAGAGATTGCCAGGCTAGTGGCAAGGCAAGCAACAAAGACCAGCAGCATCCTTCTTTCACACTTACCTCTGAGTGAGTTTACCTCCAAGAAAGTATACAAGTGCTGCAACATAGGTGGTGCTGAGCTGCTCAGAAAGGCACAAAATAATAACTAGAGTGCACCACAGCTTTTTTGTTTTAAAGTCCACAAGCCCTGGCTCTGTAACACCTACAAATCTCTTCCAACAGAAGTATTTTGAAGGGGCTATCTCTGCAACCACATCTGGGCACCTAAATTAAAAAACTGTTATATAAAATCAGGCAGGTGTGATTCCTTGTCTCTTTTCCTTTTCATTACCATTTTCTTCTTGTTGATTTAAGGATTACCTGCAATGCTTCTGTCTGTCAGAGTCCCCATTGGAAACAGTGTGATTGTTTCCCCCCTTTATGGCAGAGATCTCTCTTTTTCCAAATCAGCTTCTGCATGCCAGTTTTGCTCTGGCCATGCCTGCTTGAGTGAAAGCAGCAAGGCCAGGCAAAAGGTTTAAGCACCAGCCCATGACTGTCTCTGACTTTTGGCTGTCAGCAGGCTCCTGGGAGCAGTGCCGACAGCTGCCTTTGAGCCTGCTTGCATTGCTTGGCCATGGTTTGCAAATGCCAAGAAACACTTTCTCACACTAGAGGTAGCCCTGTAAACTCCCATTCCTCTCAGTCACTGCCCTCTCCCCGTATTCAAGAACCACCCCACCTCATTCATGATTGCCTTTGTGTTAACACGAGTCTGTCTGTACATATACACACAGTGAAATGACACAGTCTATTGCTATTCCTGTTTTTCCCTTTGAATCATAACCCCGGAGACTTGCAGCTCTAGACAGCCAAGTTTCTTTCAGAAAGTAGATTTACAAAATGAGAATTTCCTTTCTCAAGAGCTCATCTGTTTAGTCCCCACCTGCACTCCTAATCCTACCAGTGACATCAGAGGGAATGGGCAAACATTTGAATTTTCAGTAAAAGGCAAAAGTGAGTGGTCTCATATGCATTGTCTACACCCACACCCATCTGTTCCCAAAAGAGCAAAAAAAGAAATTTTAAAAATAAGAGAATAACTAGAACTAATAGCAAGAAAACCTGCACACACAGAAATATGACAGCATCTGAAAGCAAATACTTCTGAGTTTCCCGTAACAACAAACTGGATTCACAGTTCAGGTACCCTTTGGATGTGGCAACCAGGAGCTGGAACAAGCAGCCCAATGTTCAGCACGGATGTGGCCACTCGCCAAGGGCAGGGTAGGAGATTTACAACAACCACACTTTCACTCTCTGAAGGCAGAGCACCAGGAAAGCACATCTCCTCCCTGGGAGCCAGGGTGGCCACAGAGCTGGCCCAGGTTCATACGCAGCCTCAAAAATCCTCCCATCCTTTATATTTCCACAGAAAAAGATCTTCCTTTCCCAGCACACCTGTGCCAAGCGCTTCCCTCTCGGGGCAGCTCAGAGTTTTGCTGCCTACCACAGACTTCTGCAGAGGCTCCTCTGCAAACACCTACTTCCAACCAGCTTAACCCTTACTTTAGCACAGACTTTTGCATTCCTGAAAAAGGACATTGTGCTCGATTGCACGTTTGAAGAGTCCTTGCACACACATGTAGCCTCTCACACACATTCACAAACGGCGGGGTTAACAGCTGTAGCCTGGGCACAAGTACAGTCAACACTGGCTTAAGGCATAATTCCACTGCATGCCCTCATTTGATAAAAAAACTTAGCAGAAAAATGTCTTAGGAGAAGAAGCCACAGAGCTGTTATAGCTTTAACAGACCCCGGTGCTTATCTCAAGCTGAGAGAGTGATTTCATGGCAATAATTTGTTTAAAGTGTTGCTGATTGCTTCCTATTTCTTCCCAGCAAATGACTTTTACACCTTTCTACTGTTGCTTTTATATGAGCTGCTATGGCAATTACTCTGCGGGAGGCTGTGTAAACATCTCACAGACCCTTTTATCTCCCTACTAAAGGCCACAGAAGACACTCCTGAGACTTGATAAAAAGTATTTTCATACATTTCCTCCTTCCTTGAAAAAAAAAATGTATCAAGTTGCTAATAGAGTTTTCTCTTATTCTTACAGAACACATTCAAGTGTACTTCCAGCAGAGACTGCCTGATCCCTGTAAGTAGTCTCTTTGAAGGGAGCTCAAATACTGTGCATTCCAGGGGAAAAAGAATCACTCCTTCTCTGCTAAAAGAAGAATTTATCTGATAAAATTATTTCAAATTGAGTTGATTCTTTCAGAAGAACCGAGGGTATACAGGAAATTATCAGAGCTAATCAGAGGAATCTTGTTGTGGTACATCCTCTTATTCTCCAGTGCCAGTGCTGGGTGTTAGTGATCCGTTTCTCTTGCCCCTGCAAGGAACAGGTTCATGCAATGATGTTCGGAGTCTGACCAAGTACTTTGCATGTTTGGTTGGGGCTCCAGCCCAAGGATTTGGTTTGGCCCGTGTAAGTTTTCTGCTCTATCCCAACCTCAAAGTTTCTGCATTCTCTGGTCAGCAGCTCTCAGAGATATGAGCCCTATCACATCCCCTGTTAAGCCCAGGCTCCATCACACAACCACATCTCTGTCAGATTAACCAGAACACACGCTACCGAGTCTGTGCCAGTTTTAGGCTTTTTCTGCTGGTTTTATCCTGACTTTAAGAGGACTTAAAATAGCTGAACTGTCACAAAGTTGGAGGAGCACAGGAAGATAATGCAAGATCTGGCACAAATCCTACCGGTACAAAGTTGGGTTGTCAAAGGGTTTTGGCATGTTTATGCTGATGATGTGAGTTTCTTCTTAATCGGTGTTTTGTGTCATGTGACCATAGTGGTGGGGTTTTTCCTTATCAAGAAAATCATTATATCATCCATGAAGAGTGAAAAAGACAATCTGATAACAATTAGTAGAAAGAGAATGACAGAACATTAAATCTTATGGGATGATTAACTCAATAATTCACTACTGTAGGTAAGATTGTCGTGCAGAGTCCATTTTAATCCTCAATTTCCAGTTGTTTGGGGGATTTGATAGTTTTGCTGTAACTTATATAAAAATAATTATTAAAGTTCTACATGTTTACCAACATAATATCTTCCTGTCTATGAAGAAATGTAACATAGTCTACTATGAGTTATATATTTCTTTTTCTGATATTCCGTGTGAATGAGACATTTCAAATGTCTTGTAGGTGAAAGCTCCAAAATTCAAAAGGACAGTTTGTAACACTTTTACCTGTAGGAAAATGGGGAAATCATTCCTCTGTGATCTTATCATAGATCCTTAATTACTGTATTCATTTTTTATATAGTTTGTATTATTATTCCATTTCACAATCTCTGAACTAATATTTACTTTGGGACAAGATAAATTTTAAAGCAAGCACATCAGTTTACTCCAAAAAGCTGCCAGTGCTACTGTCTGAGGGATAAAGAGCATACATACAATGCTGTGAGGGGAGAAGTCTTAGATTCGTCTGTCTTCTTAACCTTTTCTGAATTGCGGGTCACATTGATTTTCCAGAGTGATCAATGTTGATGCTTCTGCTGTTCTTTCACCCTTACTGATACACCATTAATAATACACAGTGACAATTTCTTATATTATACATATTATATATATATATATGTGTGTATATATATATATATACACTTACATTATATATATATATATTCTTATATTAGCCCCCCACAGTAAGTTATGGGTGGAGTTTTTCAGTGTTTAAAATGTGTCATCAATATTATCAGAGAACGGGATTCCAGTAGATACTCAACAAAACTCACATTCAATAAAGGGAATAAAGGATATTATGTATATCCTTACCTACAGAGAGTTCTCTCCTCATCTCTATTTGCACTTCTGAGCGGTGGAATGATTCCACAGCCTTAAGAAAAAAGCAGGTACTCATCATTAGGCTCTGCAACATCTGTTGAAAGACATGCTGTGTGCAGCATGATGTCAAACAGGGGAGCATGAGCTTCTTAGGATGTTATGAAAGGCGTTTCCTTGTTCCTTGGACTGAAAGCCCATTGGTGTCTTCAGGTGGTAAAAACATTAAAATAAGACCAACTGTGAGTTATTCTCTCTGCTTATTTCACACAAACATGAATTGGTCTGGTACAAGAACTGTCTGTCAAGTAAATGAAATGAGATAAGCAGGACTAACACAGTATTGTGCTCTTAGCATAACAGTAACTGCTGTAACACTATCTAGGTGTCTCCATAAATCGCTTTTAAGTACTCCAAGTGTTTTTACATGCATTTTCTTTACAAGCAGGCTTGGTAACATTGTTCTTCCTGGCCTTTGCAGACCCATGTACACTCTCTCTTTCACCCTCAGAAGGTGAGAACTGTAACTGTAGGAAACAAAAGCTGAAATGTTTATTCACAGCAGTAGTAATTGAAGGAAAATTCTTCTGAGACCTATTTGCTGTGTGTGTCCATGGGTACATGGAAATTTAATGTAATACTGCCCCCTATTAATTGAATATTCATTCATCCAACATGGAAAATCCTGATTCAAGTCCCAAGATGTCTGCAAGAATACCACTTAGACCAAACAGAAAGGAAACAGCAGTACAGTATCTGATGATCATTTACAAGCCAACATGGAGCTAACTAATTCATCACTGTTCCTTAATAACATCAAATTCAATCCTAAAGCCTCACTTGGTGTGAATGGTGGCACTATTTCACCACAGAAACTTGTTTCAGATTAAAAAAATACACAGTTTCCACATCTAGTCAAAGGTGCTTCCCAAATACAGACCCCTTCAAGACATTTTGTACAAATAAGACTATTTCTAACCTGTTTCAGCATAAGAGGAAGAATGCTTAGATAAACTCCCACTTTCCCAGCTACCTTTAGCAATTGAACTGCCACCTGGTGTGGCTGTAGAGCTCTGGGAGAGCTGCAGGGCCCCCAGCCTGCCTTATCCACCCTGGGTGTAAGGCACTTAGGGAGAAGAAGATTCTTATGAGAGATATGTCTCCTCTGCCTGCCCATAGACACAGAAAGATGCTGGAGCCCCTAGGACACTGAAGACAGAGCAGGAGGCAGGTGGGACCTGTGTTCTCTGGACAGCAGTGTGAGCAGCCTGGGTGTCACTGAACATCGGTGCCCATGAAGGAGGTCCCAGGGGCAGCCTCCGGACAGCACAGGCAGGGGCAAGAGAAAATGGCCTTAAGTTGCCCCAGGGGAAGTTTAGATTGAGTGTCAGGAAAAAATTCTTCACCAAAAAGGTTGTCAAGCACTGGAACAGGCTCTCCAGTGAGGTGGTTGAGTCACTTACTCCCAAGGGCAGAAAGCTGTCCCTTGTCCTTTTGGTTTACTGGTATAGGTGTAAACTTTAGTTTCCATGGTGTCATTTCTTGAAAAACTTCACGGTCTACCCAAAGGGAGTGAAATAATAGATACCAAATTGTATCTTACTCTAATACATTAATATTAATACAACTTACTAGAAAATAAATATCCAGATGTCAATTTTCCAGCCTTCTTTAATCACATCTGAGTAATCATAAATCTCTCCTTTAAACAGAAAAATAAAAGGAAATAAAACAGTACACACAGAGAATTAAAACTGTCTAACATTTCTGTCAAAGGTATCTCTATCACTTCTCTGAGATGTTTAGGATTTTCTGTTTCTTGCTTGTCCATCTCTAACTGTCCTTTCAGAAGCTCTGGGAATTTGTGGTATGATAAGCCATAAGAAGTTATTGTCCCCAGGGATCTCCACACCTCTGCACTCAGTCTGACTCGGCTGCCTCCACCGCCCAGCCAAAACCAGTTAAGATTAAGAGGGTTGGCTGGGAGCAGTGGAAGAGTGGACACCTCATCTGTCCTGACACCCCTGAAAGAAGTGAAGTCACTTGTCACGTCTAACCCAAGGCTGGCCACAGGGAATGCTCGTGGGGTTTGGACTCCTAAACCACTACTGTGAAAGCTTGACCCCAAATCTGGAGCATGTTGTGTAGCCACTCACTGCAATGTGAGGAGACTTGGATGTCTCTGTTCTTAGTGGTTTGACTGTGGTTCCTTGCTTAAACAAACATTTTAACAAGTTTGTCTCTGGAAGCCTTTGAATTTATTATCCTTGTAATGTTTGTTCTTAGAATGGCCTGTTGCAGGAAACACTTAATATTTCACATTCTTTTTGTATCTGGTAACACACAAACTTCAGGCCTGGAATCCTATTCTTTAGACTAATTGTAAATCATTACATCTTCTTTCACACTTTCATTTCTCTATTACTGCTCAGATAGCAATTGTTATAACGCACAATTTGCAAGATAGATGGTGAAGTGTAGATGGCAACAGTAGAGCCAGCAACATTGCTCCTCATGTGTCCTTCTAGTCTGTGCTCCTCTTCCATTTGGAAAGAAGAAGCTGGGGTTTTTGCATAGGATGTTTTGTTAGCTCTGTTCAAATTATGCCATGACTGCATGAAGTCTGTGAACATTTTCTTCTGAGACCCCCATGGACCATATGTCTCCAAATAAGTCATTCTAGGAGATATTTGCCTTATTTTCTGCTTTACAGAAAACTACAAACCTGAGAACAGAAGAGGCAATAATAAATTACTTTCTTGTTTCTTGTTAACAAGAAAAGTAGTAATGAATTCTCCAGCATAACAAATTCTGCAATATAAAAGCAACTGCTGTAATATTCTTTATCACTTTCTACTAGGGTACTTTTCAATTTACTAACTTCAGTGTAAGGCTTTGCTTTCCATTTAATAATAGCAATTTGCCAGCTAAATTTATTTCCTATTGTGTAAGACTTCTTATAACTGAAATTTATTGCCATAGGATCAATTCTATTCTATTGCCATAGAATCAAATTTAAGTTGGAAAAGACCTCTACGATCATTGAGTACAACCATGAACCCAACACTGCCAGCTCCACCACTAAAGTCTGAACCTAAGTTCCCCAACCACACATCTTTTAAATACCTCCAGGCCTGGCAACTAAACACTTCCCTAAGCAACCTGTGTCAATGCTTGGAAACCCTTTCCGTGAAAAAATCTTTCCTAAGATTCAATCTAAACTTCCGTTGGCACAACCTGAGGCTGTTTTCTTTTGTCCTATTCCTTGTTACTTGAAAAAGAGAACAATACCCTTAGTGTAGCCATCTTCTTCCTGAAGTGATTCTTCAGACGACATATTTCTGGTCCCTGAAGGCAAAATTTTTAGTTTTCTGTCATCTTTAGTCACCTGGTTTCTCACTACATAAATGTTCAGTGCAGCTGTCAAAATAGGAGTATTTTCCATATTTCTATGTTTACTTATATTTACTTACATTCTCTTGTCCCAGTTTTCTCAGGAATGTAATATCATCTTCTAAATCTTTATCTATTGAGTATTTCAAAGTCCTCATGTCCTTTTAAACTGGACTACAGGCAAATGAGAGTTATGTGTTGCACAGAATGACCAAGTTAGTGGCATTTCTTGGAGGAATCATGCTTCATTTCAGTTTAGGAAAAGAAAATACAGGAAGTTATTCAATCTGCATATCAACAAAAATTATAACACAATTCTTATCTTTATGTAAGTGAAGAAACTCCCTAATTTTATATTCAGTACTGTTACTCATTGCAAATTGGATGTGCACACTGGTTGAGAAAAATGTTTTCTTTCAAAGGCACAAACTGTAAAGGACTCAGACAATTTGGCAGTATGTCTGGCAGCAGACCATATAACACCTATTGTTCTTAAACCTCTTTGAAATATGAATAAAATCCAGCAGAGAGTTAGCAACTTGACTGACTTCACTCATCAACAGTGGTTTCATATAACCAAGCAACAGTCAAAGTCTGAATCCCACTCTTCGAAGAAAATGCCAGTTACCTTGAGGCATTTCCATTCCTAGCAAAATACAAAGCTCCCCCAGTTGCAATGATGCAAGGTCAGAGTGAGTAACATTACAGAGAACAGACAAAGACACTAGATCATAACTTAAAGAAATGAGGTGGGAATGAAGGAGTAAAGAAACAAAGAGCAAGTGAAGGTTTCTCTGTTATGAGTGGAAATTACACAGGTGCCCTATTTGCTGTTCTCCATGGAAGAGAAGAGGTTGGGCTGAGCAGGAAGGGTTGGAAACCACATGTTAACAATAAATGGATTTTTGCCTAGAGTGTAGACAGCTTTGGCCAACACCTAACCAACACAGTGATACTTATGTTATTGTTCTAGTCAGATCAGATTGACTCCTGGCTAGTTTAAATTACATCAGAAGCGGAGCCTGTAGGCTTAGGGAAGCACTAAGTTCCTGCAAGGCATCCTGCCTTCATGTTTGTTCTTTACCTCTTCAGGAATCCAGCTCAATCTATAGGAACTTTTTTGTTTGCTCCTACATGTTCTGACATGCTCTGACTCCTACTCCTCTCGTTTGTTCAAGCAGGACATGACAGTCAATACAGCAGCATGTGACATTTTGGCATAGAATCCATGTTCACAGACCTTGACAATTACATTATAGGCCTTCATCTGTTCAGAGTTCAATTTGCAAAACATTTTTCAAATGCAGAGACATATTGCATGACTCATTCCACATGACACAGCAACTTTAGCATCCTACTGTAAGAAGTCCTCTGAGATGGTCCACAACATATTGCCCAGAACATTAATTAAATGTTTATAACCTGTATTTCATCACTATCTTGCTGTCATTTGCATCTTTCCCTTTCTGTGTCTAACAGTATTGGTATCCTAGACCTGTAACATAATACTGGACCTGACATGCAGAGGAGCCTTCAGCATCCTGTCCCTAAATTTGGACAGGAACAGAACTGAGTGGCAATACAGTCCATTTACCCTGCCTTCCTGTTTTGCAGCTGGGGAAAAACAGGAAAGTTACTCTCTAGCAAAATAACTCTGAGCTTTCTTTGCTGGAGTTTACCAGAGACATCAGTTTCTAGAGTGTAAGAGCCAGTCTCTCACAGATGTAGATGCTTTCCAAATTATTTATATGCTAGTATGGCATTTTCAAATAGGTTAATAGCAAGTTACTTCTGGCAGTACCTTCACCATAAGCTGCCTCTATGTTTCTGATTGCACAGCTCTGTTAATCAATTTTACGCCACTAATGTTCCTGATCTACTAGCCAAATGTGCCCTCGAGAGTTCATATGATCTGCTGTAAGCCTGATAGTGTATTTTTAAAATTAGTTTGCCTTAGAGGGGAAAAGATTAAGGCCCTATAGACCCTTAACTACCTACTTTTAGGTCTTTGCCAGAAGATGTATCTCTTTTATCTCTCTTGCAGAGAAAATTTCTCTCATTTTGTGACACTGGAGGTAATACTTCAAAGTCACCCACTATAAATTGAAGGACAGAAACTTGAATAGTATTAGCTCATGGAAACCCTGTTATTGGCTCCAGGGGGGAGAACAAATTCTGATATGATCATGGTGCAGCATTTCTTTGCACTAGATCTGGGTCCGCCTCAGAGAATGTAGTGATTTAGTTACTTCCACTGTTATTACTTTTGGCATAATGTGCAACAGGTTTTGTATCCCAGAATGCTTAGTGCTTTATCTCTGCCTTGAATTTTAAGTTTGCATGGAGATGCAAAATACAAACGGTCACAGATATTTTCTATGGTCAATAAGTTTCAGAGAGCTCACCATATAATATGGTGCTTTCTGGAACTGATTTTCTCCTGCAGGATTCCCCCAGTATTTTAAAGAATCATTTCGCTGAAGTTAGGTTAGCATAAACAGATGCAAAAGAGAAGTGAGCATTTGACTGTATTGGTGCATAAAGGTCCTTATTGTCTGTTTTTCTTGCAGCTTAATACCTAAGCTCTCTGCAGAACAGCATGAATTTGTAATGCGATTTATGTATTGCTCTATTATTTTTTTTCACAGGGTTGCACTAAAATTCTCTGCTGCAGTCCTATTCACGTAAGCCTCCATACAGGCCCTTTGGAGAAAATAATGTCCTCCACACAGACCAAAGACTGTTTTCTCTGTCCCCATGACTTGAAAAGCAGAAAAATTTATCCCAAATATGAAGTCAAAACTACATTTATAGTTTTAATCAAGTGGCTATGCCATCCTGTCTACAAATTTGCCAACTGTGGAAGCCGCAAATATCCACTGGGGAAATAAATAAAATGCATTTTACACAGTATTTACAACTATTACAGAGTAAGAAAACAAAATATTTTGTGAAGGTTGGTACCTAGTTCTCTACTATTCATTTTAGCTTTCTATAAATTTCTGGTTTAAATTATTTTTAAGATGGGAATTTACTGTTTGTGACTGACATCTGAATTTCATCTCTTTCACTAGGATGCCCCTCACTTCCAGCAAATCTGTTGGAAAACTGACCCATCATGATTTAAACAACTCAAGTGACAACCTAAGGGTCTGTCCTGGTAGTGGACAGCCTGCAAGGTACACTCACTACATGGTCCCAGATTGTCAAGCGGTGAGATAGCAACCTGCAATTATTAGTGGGAATATTACCTGTATTGCCCTGCTATCCACTTGGGATAGCACTTTGGCCTCCACTGAGGCCAAAATTCTGTCTGTGATTCAGGTCTGGCATCCCCTTCTTTTTGTAGTTGCATTTCTTCACACGCTGTCATAAAAGGATGCTCAACTTGCAAGAATTAATAGTATTAAATGCTAACCCCAAGTATGTAATGAAGTTTTCTAAAAAACAGGTGATATATTCCAGACTCCACCTTATCTTCCTTTGAAATATTGTGCAGGAATTCCAGATTTCATCAATATATTTATTATTCCAAAAGATATTTACAGTTTCCTAGGAAAACACAGAATTTATGGAACACATTTTACAGCACAAAACACTGGTAAGATACCAGAAAGCCTTTTGGAATTCTTTTTCTCAAAACTGTTCTGTGCCAGCCTGGATGTGAAAGCTGAAGGGAGTAAAGCTTATTCTGCTACCAGTATGCCACAGTGAGCCAAGGGTATTGAAAAAGTGACCCAAAGTCTTCACTTCTGGGTTCACCACAGGGATAGCTGGGAGGGACTTCAGAAAGATGCTGCAGCCAAAATAGTTTTATTCCGGGCTATTGGAGACTGGGGGGAAAACACATTTATAAACTAAACCAGAACATTTTACCTACTGATCTGTTTGCACTTAAACTGTTTCTGGTCACATTTAAACTGTTTCTGTTCATGAGTAGTTGTCAAAAGTGGTTATGTCCTTCTACTTTTGATGTTTAGATTGTATTTTCACTACAAATTTTACTCTAATGCTTATGTTTAGTATCAAGAGCTAAACAAGTCATTATATTCAAGAACATATGAGATTAGATGAAACAAGAAAATGTTCCCAGGCTTAAAAGTTATTATTTATTCTCAGATAGTACCTTATTTCTTTCACAGGTTTGCCTTATATGTGTACAAAATAGCTATTGCTCTTAAATATTTTTCTAATCCTGTACTTCTGTGTTGGCATACAATTTTTTATCCAGTATTAGATGAGGGTTTCTGGCATGTGGTTGCAAGGTATGTAAAATCATAGATGCAGTTTTGTCCATTGAGAGCACAGGCTCACTGAAGTCAGTGAGGAAAGTACAGCACAGCTCCACAGAAAAACCTTTTCAATGAAAGTTTAGATACCAGGTTTTAGACTCATGAAAGGACTCCAAGAGCTTTTTTGAATGGTACGCTGTACCAGTGTAGGAAATCTGGCCTGAGCTTTTGATATTCACTACAGGTGTACGAGTGTTTGGGATTGATATTCATTTGTTAGTCAGGATTGAGGCATTCACTGGCTTACATGAGCCTAACAAATACATAGATGAATAGGAGTTGTCTACCTTGTGCTTCTCATGGAATAGAAAGCACAGCCTACGACTTCTCATTGATATCTCTATAATGCATGCTTACAAAGATAAAGAAAAGTTTGTAAGCAAATGCCCAGCCCACTTCCAAGCTCTTTTAGTGATCTCTCACAGACACATCTCTCTGCCCTCTTCTGCTCAGTGTTGCTAGAACCTGACCAGGAATTTCCCCTAGAGAGAAACACAAAGGTCTATACTCTGCTTTTTAAGCTATCCATGCTTGCCCAAACCTGTCTCAAATGTCAACAGCATTTACAGAGCTATCAAGAAAAAAGCTGGAGGCAGCACCATGCCATGCACATGCCCCCACTCTGTGGGATGAGGGCCCATCATTTGCCAGACAGCACTGGCTGGAGAGCACTTTGATTCTCCTCTACCAATTCCCCATCTCCAACTCACCTACTCACTGGGAAGTAGAAAGGAAGGAGAAAAACTGTTTCCTCTTTTCCTCTCTTCGTTACAGTCATGTTTAACTGTTGTTTCAGTGTCATCTGGAGTGCTCCCATGATCTACCAGGTTTTGAGGTGTAGATGTTGCAGCAGGACAGTGTGTTAAAGACATGATGAGTGGAGAGAAGTTCCTTCTTACTGTTGTCCTCTGCTGTGCCTACGAAGGCAGGGGACAGATCAGGCTCATTCCTTCCCAATAGGTCTGCACTGGCAGGAGAAACAAGGAAGGGAGGGAAGATGAAATGGAAAGGGGGTAGGAGAAGAGAGATAAATGGCAAGAGGAAAAATATGGTAGGGAAAGAAGGGCCTTGGATAACCTTTGGATTTGATGCAGCCAAGTCACACTTTTTACAGTTGTAAGCTTTGACAGCTTGCTGGAGCATTCAGGAAAAGGTCCCACAAGAAAGAGATTTTTAACTTCTGAGAAACCTCTTCCTTTTTACTATTGTTACACCCTGATAATATCCAGGATTTCTAACAACATGCCGGTTTCCAGGGAGACATAGAAATCCATGTAAGAAATTAATAAAACAAGAAGCACACATAAGAAATTAATAAAACTCTTGCTGTTTTGCCTCTAGTTTCGTTTGATAAAGGAGGCCATCAGCATCTTTCAGCTGAACAGCTTCCACCCAATTCCTGTGTATGAGAGCACGTGTTAGGAGCACCTCCATGTGAGACTGATGTATTCCTCAAAAATCCCAAAGCACGCACAGTGCACCTTTGACTGATACTGCAGACCTCCAAGGTTGCTCAGTGAAAGTTTTTACATACTGAACAGAAAACACGCAATGCAATACTGTCTATCAGTTAAAGGGAAAAGTCCTGATCTTTTTTTAAAAAAAAAAGTCTACCCATTTTCCATGCATAAAACACTATGCAAAAAAAGACATGGGTCCCAGATTAAAAATGACATCTTAAAAATACTTCTTCAATGCTTATGATTTGAGGACCTGTGGCCTTTAGAAAGCCACTAATATGCAGAAAAAATGCTTATACCTCTACACTTGTGTGACACAACCTCTCAAAATCAACCTCTTGTACTTTCCTTTAGTCCTGTTCTTCCTCTACAACACCTATTTTTTGTACAGAAATAAAAGCAAAGTTATGCTGGATTGCCTCTCTTAATCCACCACCCTTCCCACCTTTCGTTGAAGAAGAAAATTTTATATCTCTTGACCCAGAGGTTTAAGCTTGCAGAGAGTGAAGCAGAAGGGAGCAGGAAGCCACAGGGAGCACAGATCACCTCCTGTAGTCGGTGAATTTGAAGAGCGATGTGAAGCTGGAGCACAAGCACACTATGGCATGCTCTCCCTGTTTGCTCTATAATATTCCAAATTTACTGACAGCACAAAGCAGTACCGTATTGTTTATAATGTCATTTCTCAAGAATGCAACGTCCCACCCTCTCCCACTCTCAGCTTTAAACTTGTTTGATGAACATACTTTTCCAGTAAAGACAACATGGTATTTGGCCAGAGTGGCGGAATAAGAAACATGATTCTTGTCATGTTGGACACTTGCATAATATTTCTCAACATCCAAAGCTGGATTTATGCAGGATTACAGCAATCCTTGTATTATTTATGAAAGAAGACAGCATGCTGTGTGATAATATTTAGGTTAGTCATCATGCAACTTATAATAGTCTTTGTGGAGGGAAATATGAAATTCTATTTAGTAAAATGAACCCTTTAATTAATTTCATCTGTCCAACAGTTGTTCTTTTTTATATTTTTTATTCAAGCAGTAAATATCTTCCAAAAGATTCACAAAGCAGAGACTTGTCTTACAGCAACATCTAAGAAATGTGCTTATTAATGCTCTGAGCCTGCCATGTATGACACAGCCAGGTTTGTCACGCTGTTGATCTCGAATCTGCGTGAGAAAAACAGATTGCACACAATCCTTTGCAGCTACTCCAGGCCTGCAAAGGCTTGCTTGTCCTATGCTGGAAAGCAGCATTCCTCAGTGGAAGAGGAAAGGAGACAACCCTCAGCCCATCACCATCGCCTCCTCATGTATTGCTATTGCCTCCATCAGAGCAGGAGAGACATCCTTTCACAGAGAGATGAGGAAAAAGCAGGGAAAACCACATGTGAGACCCGCTGAGATTGCTATTTCCAAAACGTCTCCAGCTGACCCTCTGGGTCCTATCAATAATGCTGATCATAGATGAACTTCTAAAGGCAGCGATATGAGGCATGGAAGGGTTTTATTGCAGTACAGACACAAATAATTAAATACAATGTAATAAATGAACCTGTCAAAACCAGCTGGCATAAAGTTAGGCTGACTAATCTGATCTGGCTGCCAAAATCAGCACACAAGAAAATCTCCATCTGTGAGCTGAATGCCCAAGGTGCTCAGGGGGCAGGTTGTGCATGCCCATGTCAGCTACCCAGATCAAAGATGATGCTCAGAGGTGCCCTGTGATGTCAGGTGGGTGTCCCATAAGACAGAGGAGTGTGAAGGGCAGTACTTAATTGCTACTTCATTTCACTGTGTGTCATAAATAACAGCCTCACACTGGATTTTTATTTTTTCTTTTCCAAATATGATAAAGCACTTCAGGGAAATCTGACTCTCCAGTAAAAGCTTTTTCTTGCATGCAGACACAACACTTTTTACCTTTGTGAAGTGTATTAATAAAATGTCTCTGGTTGTGTGAAGACTTACTGAGCTAGGAAGTTAAAACTACACACTTTACTCATAGGTTTGAGCATTTATAAAATGTGACTTTTCTCCTCCTTTCATTGTCCTAAAAAAATAGTAAAAAGGAAATTAATCTGCAGCTGACCAAAACACAAAAAAAAATGTTTCATTAAAAAATGGCATTTTTAGAAGATGACTGTTGGCCACACATTGGTGATGTTATTGGAATTTTTCCTTTCAGTTCAGACATTTAATCTAAGTATTATTAACACTTAAATAATTTGCCAACTTTTCCCTTGCTAAGCTTTCTTTTTAAAATGGTTATTGGTTTGTTTCCTTTGAAACTGTGTTTCAAGTGTGATTTTTAATGACAATTCAATAACAATGTCCCTTCAAAAAGTCAAATACCTTTTTGGGAAATGAAAAATGGCTCAGAACAGAAACCTTGCAATTTCAGATCAGCCTCAACACTTTCTGTGCTGCACTCTTGACTGTCCATTTCATTGAAGCTAAAAAATTAGACAGCAAGATATGTTTGCTGTGTATGCACAGATATACACGTGCAAAAACAGGTACAAATTACACACACGTGCAAATGCACACATACTGTTTGATCAAGGCCAATTTGGATAAACAAAAAGTTAGAAACACCTGAAAATGGTGGTCTCTGGTGGAATAACTGTGTAGCTACAGTGGGCATCAGTGCTTGCTTTCTCCATCTAATTGCAATTAACTTTCTAGCAGAGCCTAGAGATATTGTTGTCATTGCAATTTATTAGATCGAGACGATGATTTCTTGATGGTCTCTTCCTGCTGTAAGTGGAAACATTCTTTTTTTTTTAGCATTTAGTTACTTATTTGCAGTGGGATGTATTTTTGAGAGATTCCTCCACACTCTAACACAACCAGAACTAAAGCTGATGACAAACATTTCAATGGTTGAAATTTTTTGTTGACACTTACACAGCCTCATCTGCCTCTCTCTCTTTTACATTACAACAATAAAGAGGAGATATTATCCTTGCATATACTGATACAACATAAATATTTTGAAGTTAATTGCATATATAAAGGAAAATGTTCCTGTTTCTGCCTCCCTTTTTGCATCACATTTTGCCAACAGCTGCTTCATTGAGCTATTGTCAGACATGGTGAATAAAAAAATGCATATACTCTGAGAGGAGCTTATGCTTGAGTGACGTTGGAGTCAGCACAAGACTGACAGATTGGGTGTGGGTACAGCTAAGGAAGCTGTGAAACTCTCTGTCACCCAACGCATTCCAAGCATCTTCGCACTTGCCATCTAATCTTTGTGACAGGACCTGCAGCTCCAGAAAGGCCTCCACCTTCGACTTTCAAGAGGTCATGAGACAGGTCCCAGCACCACAGCTCCTGCTTTTCTCCCATTCCCACGGGCACTGGGTGCCCACGGGCACGGGGCTGTGGTGCGTGCCGCAGGGCAGGGCATCTCTGCACACCCGCCACGTCTGCCCCCGTCCCGGCGCTCACAAATACACCAATAAATCTGCTGCTCACTCACGCAGGCCTGCGGGCTGGCATCCACCTCCTCCCTGCCCGCTTTACGTGCTCCTAATCAGCCTTCCTGCAGGAGCGGCAACGCCGGGGCAGACGGCGGCTCAGTTTTGTGCTGGGTACCTGCCTCAGTAGAGGCCTTTCCTTTGTAATCCCAGCCCACAGTCAGCTGGACAGAGCGGCAAGGGAGCTGCCGGCGCTCGGTGGGGAAGTCTGGAAGGAAGGCAGCCCCCCGTGCGGAGAATGGCAGGAAAGCCGCTCCGTTTCCCGGTGGCTCTATCGGCTGGGAGGCAGCGCGGCGCCTGGAGCCTGCCTGCCCTTCAGGCGCGTCCCGGGATTTCCGAGTCGCAGCCACAGCTCTTGCTAACAGCCAAATATTTCACTCTTGAGACATACTACACTTCCTGATATAGGATGCACTTGCATGTCTCCTGGTGACCTTAAACACTAATAAAGGAGTCATAATATGACCTAGACAGGCCTCGAGAGCCAGCGGGCACACGGGTGACCAAAAGGGAGGTTCAACGGGTGGGAGGGTTTGTCTGCTCTTTGTTCGGCAGTTTTCATGTGGTGTTCCTTCCCTTTGGATTATGCAGAGGAAAAGATTTTAAAATGCATTCAGGTTGCCCTTTTGCCAACAGCAGAAATGAATCCGGTGTGCTGGGAGAGACAAACCTACATGTGCTGATGGCTGGGGCTGACTGGCATCTCCCAGCATCTTGCATCCCACCAAGGAACCCTCCTGGCTCTCGCTCCCCCAGCTGTGGCCTACCAAGGAAAAGAGTGACACAGTCCCAGTGCTGATCCTCCTACAGATCCTACTCTCTGATTCCCACTGCCTGCACAGGCGAGAAGCAGTTGTGCCCATGTATCATGGACATTCTAAGGCCGCTTTGCAGTTGTAAACTCAGAGATAATTCAGCTCCTACCCAAATCACAGACTGAAGGGATGGGGAGGTTCTCAATGTTGTTGGACCAGAGTTTCATCTGCCGACCACAGACTTATCTGCACTCAAAAGAATGGAGGGCTTAGCCCCTTCAGCGTAAGGAAATACAGAGGCTATTACATGCTGCCTCCTGCCACATGTGGAGTGTTGTACTGCCTTGGCCCTACAGGCTAAGCAAAAATAAGCAGAAAGAGGCTGATGTTGGATCATGATGGCAATCCAGCTATCAACCACAAAATGTGCTCAGACTTGCTAAGTAATGAGTGAATGATGGCTTTGTTACCAGCAAAATGGTACAGTGTCACAGTGTTACAGAGATCAAATGCCAGTGGAGGAGAAACAAGGGACCACCAGGGTAAGAGGCAGACTTTCTCATCAGCAGAGAAAACTCTTTTACTGCTTTAATTGCTCTAAAAATACTCTATTTGACCATGAACCTGTGTTATTTAGATCTGTTTATTTGTAAAAGAAAGGATAATAGTCTGTCTTCAACTCTGTATTACATAAGATCAGCTGACATTTGCTATGATATCATAGACCAACAAAATGAAATAACTCGCAGAGAAAATATTTACTTTATCTGAAATGAAGCCAGCAGACAGAAGAGAGATGAATATAAAATAAGATAAAATATTAGAGCAGTCATACCCAACCTAAATTTAGATACAAGTGATGTATGTCCTAATTTAGGAAAGGGAAACAAAAAAATCATAGGCATTATTGTCTTTAATATAAAAGCTTTAAGTTACAGAAACCAATCCTTAGCTAAGGAACAGTGCATCGAAACAATTCTAACAAGTGATGAAAAGTAAAGCGCACCGTGGTCTCACCATCCTCCAACACTTTCACAGAATTCCCACTAGTTTTGACAGGAGCTATGCACACATTTTGGAGGGAGGCCTTCAGCTGCATGGAGAAACAGGAGGTAGAACCTGTGCACATTCTTGATGCTCATTTTCACTACACAGCCCGGCAACTCAAAACATTTAAGGTCTGCTCTCAGCTAAGAAACTAATCAAATAACCTCACATCTGACATGGCCTTGGAGTTATCAGTCTGACTTCAAGACTCTTTCCCAGGATCTGACTGACAAGGGCAATTAATCAGGGCTGGGTCCACTGTAGCCAACAATGTGACGTCAGTGCAAAGTTGGTGAGAAATCCACACCAGAGCTCTTTTTCTGCATCAGCTTTGTTCTTAACATAGTGCCGCTGCTCACTTACACCTAATTTCTTAAAATAAATATACATATTTGAAGCTTCTGGTAGGATGCATTTCTCAGTTTGACTCCATTCAGCAAACTCTAAAAGCAATTTCTACAAAATCCTATTCACTCACATTCCACTTTTTGCAAAGCGAAAAAAAGCAATGATGACTGACTGAATTTTTCTGTCTGTCACAGAGACTTTTCTCAAATTTCTTCTGTGCTTTCAGAACAGTCTCCTGCTTAAGTCTTCTCGGGTCTCAGATGCTTCATTTTTTTAATTCACCATCCTGCATATGGAAAATATTGTCATTTTTTCCAAATTCTTCAGTTTTAATCCAATGCATCTAAAGAACAACTATATCTCCCCCAATACTAGGCTTGGAGAGGATGAAATGTTGTCTCCCATGTGCTCTAGGTTTTTAGAATGGCATAAGTTTTGAATGTCAATCTTTCTTTAATATTTATAGGAATTAATTCATACACACTGGATTTACACTTGTGTTGATAAATCAAGCCAGATCAAGAACTGTATTGAGGACCTGATCCATTCAGTGTCTGGCCTGTATGTAGCAAAATCAGATTTAGAAGACTTTGGAGGCCTTGTCTCTTCTTAGAGGATGCTGAGTTTCTGCATTATTTCTGTTTTCTTATATCACCTTATTAAGCCATACTTCCATCTCCTGTTACCCCTTGCTAGTTCTACACGAGCAAGGTTGTTAACATCCCCCTCCAATGCTCCAGGCCTCTCCACCTCTTTCCTTCTCCCCACTGGCCTGTTTTCTGCTGCTTCTGCTGGGTATTTCTGCACAGCATTTCAGTTTCCTTAAAGGCTATTGGAGCCTCAGCTGATCTCAATTTGTATGTTACACAAGAAAGAAAAAAAAAATAAAGCCAGTCTGAAATACCACTTGCTTTTTACTGCGTAAAATACACCATAAGTTCACCTCGTGCCATGTGTGTGTTTCCATTCTCCTCCGCATCAATTTTTCCGTGGAAACTTGCAGCAGCGTCACAGAGGAGAGGAACGCCCCGCACCTGGGCTTCCGATGCGTGAGAGCAGGAGGGCGCTGCTGGGAAGGTGAGTGTGACGGGCAGACAAATGGCCCGAGGCTCTTTGGCACATGTGTGTCTCAAGCTCCAGTTGTGAGCTGACATGTTTACATTTCAAACCACTCGCAGATTGCAGTGGGTGCAAACAGGCATCTTTAATTATTCCTGTGGCCTCTTCCCCATAAATAAAATATTAAGAAAAGAAGAAAACTGTCTTCTAGCCTGTTTATTACCAGGATTTCTCCCATCTTGTAGTACTCAAGCAGAGTTACTGGAAGGAACTCCTTGGCTGTTGTGGAAACAAGAAATTATGACAAATGAGCCCAGACAAAGGTAAGGTGGCTGCACTCCCTCTGGGGCTGGGAGAAAGGGCACCATGATGAAGGGATGGCCCTGCAGCAAGGGGCAGGTTGGGGGCCTGGCTGACATGCAGGCACACTTCAGCATATCATCCCAGACTTGCTGTCACCCCAAAACAGGGAGCTCGTGGCCACATCAGTCCTGCTTGCCCTGGAGGTGGCAACAGCCCTTCAGCCTCCCCAGCTGCTGCCAGTACTCCCACCAGAGCTGCATAACTGTTTAACCCAGGTGACATCTATGTCATATCCAGCTTCTATGTACCTCAGTAAAACTACAAATCAGTGCCAAGGGAGCTTCTTTTGGGCCATAATTCATGTCTATATGTTCAGTCAGACATTTTTCCAACATGGTAACATGGCACAAACAAAACCACAGGCAGATATGATGTCCTATGTCAATCTCTTGTACATGTAGAAATAGTTTTTTAGAAAACTAGAAATAGAAGTGACATTTTATAAAGCTATTAACCCATCTGAGTTATAATCTAAACACCATTTTTCAAAGTGACTTTAGGGCCTGCCTCCCTCCAGCTCTAGGTCAGGCTAATAGCTTGTCCAAGCTGGCAATTAGATGACTTCACATGTGGCTGGGCTTCACACTTCTCAATCCATAGATATCACTGCTGCAACGGACACTCCTGTTTGGCATTTGGCAATGGAGACAGGAGCACATAGTCACGGGCCCCATGCAGGGCACTAACTGGCTTCTATGTCACTGCCTGGCACACCAGAGAAAATAAGTGCCTCAGTTCATGCTGGGGACAGTTGTAAAGAGTGCAGGGACCAGTTTTGACAGTTACCTTTAAATTTTGATCTTTTATAAACTAATGAAAAATAAATTGATAAATTAATTAATCAGAGTAGAGAAAAGACACACATTCTGGAGGACTAGTCTCCAGCAACAATCTGTGCACAGTGTGGTTCAACAATGCTTAGTTTTCTTTTTCACAATTTGCTAGGAGTTGTATTCATCCTGCCTTCAAGGAGTGGTGCCCCTGCTTAATCAGATTTATAATGAGCCTAATATTTAGGTTCTCAAGAACAATTTGAGATTTCCTTCCAATGAACATTAGAAAATGATACTGTGATTAGCCGTGATATCTCTCTGACTGGGACTGTTAAACAAAACAAGCAGTTGGCACAACTATTTGATTTGGGAAGAAAGAGAAGCAAGAGTAATGACAGCCAGTTTCCAGGTTTTTAATAGAGGAAATGTTTTTGATGGAGAAGTCCCATCCCAGCTGTATTTAAGTTCACATACTAAGTATTGCAAGTTGTTTTTCAAACATGGAGAAGTTCAGAAAAGCTGATTAAAATGATTTCTTACAGTCATCTATTGACCTTTTTCTTTATGCAGACCCTGAAAGTTAAAAGAGTTATGTCATGTAAGATAACCAGATAAAGGGTCAATCTTGCCCAAAGGTATAGCAGTCAGCTAAGACAAGAGCAAATTTTTGCCCAGTTTTTCCTTTGGACCATAAGGACTTTGATAGCATAAAAAGAGACATTATTTTTCAGAGGAATATGATGTCAATAGAGATCTTAAGAATAAACAAAATCTTTTCTATCATTGTGCATTGCAATCTTACAAAAATGGTGAGCTGACTTCTCACGTTTTTTGCCATGACTGATGCATAAGGCAGAAAAAATTTCTGAATAGATTATGAAATTTCAAGCTGTACAAAAAAAAATTCGAAAAAAGTTGTAGATTTAACCACTGTGACACTGAAACAAGTGGCAGAACAGAACTATGCAACTTTATAATTTTTGTTTTCCATGGCTCACTCTAACCCCTTCTAAGAATAGAAGACTATACATGGCATTGTCTAGAGAGCTGTTTCTTTTCCTTCAAATTTCAAAGTGTTTTTTACTCTGCTCTGAAAATGTCTTAAAAGTAAACATCTGTCTTTCATCTGCTGGATGGCAATTTAAGAATATCTACCATTAACCCCCCAGGTACCTCTGCAGATTTGGGGTCCCTTGTATCAAGAGATGCTTGGGGCTCTTGGGGGTCCCTGTGTGCAGAGTAACCAGAGCATCTATATCTCTTTCTATGAAGAAGAGAATACAGCATCAGGGATCCCTTTCTGCAATACAGCTGGGAGACATGAAAAGAGTCAGAAAAGGATCTTAAAACAAAACATCACTTGCAGTCATCACTTATGTCTGTTCCTACACATGTTCCTAATAGCGTCTTGAAGAGAGACATGCATTTGTTTTTAAAAAAATTAGAAAGAGTAGCACCTATTACAACTCAGCAAAAAAATGTACTCTGTGGTATTTTTGTGTGTAAAAACACAGTCCTTCCTCTCATTTGCTTTCTCTCATCTTGAGCACCCAGGGCTATCTACTGCTCTCTTCTGGAGCAGCTTTATGGGTTCACCTACTATCAAATACTTGAGCACATCCAAGGTGGAGGTACTTGACACTCTGGAACATACCTAATCTGTTAATTGGGAAGAAAATGCTTTTCCTCCTTTGTTTGATATTTCAGGGAATATGAAATCAGATTCAGCCTGAAATGCCATGCCTCACTCAGTTACTCCTAAGAGGCATTTCCATATGCTTGGGGTAATCAGTGGATACCATTTCTTTGTAGAACAAACTGAGATTTACCCCATCCCCAAATGGCTACCCCAGGACATGGAATAAGCCTCACAAAATTTAAAATACTGCCAGTCAAATGACTGCTTAGTCACTAGAGCAATGCTAGTCCATTCTGGCACTCCTCAGCCAGGACAGCAAGACCTCTTTGACCTGGGAATAAGACAAAAAGTGATGGTGGCTGGGCTGGGGGAGACCCAGGTGCTGTGACACACTGCTAGGACATTGAGGGTCTTGCCTCCAGCATTTAACACAAAGCATAAGTATTCAAGAGACTAATGCCTAAATATCTTTCAGCCTATTCTGTTTTGTTTTATGAGGATTACTGTGCCTTGCATTTTACCGTGGCATCTGAGCAGCGTGTTTCCAGTGGCACACAAGGCAGCCTACCTTAGACCTGTTTTTTAAAAATGGGATTTCAGTTCACAAGTCAACTCGGCACTTTTGAAAATGTTACTCCCAGTCGGACTAAGCTCCTCTGGCTTTTCCCCAGGGAAGCTGCAGGGATGCCTGGGACCTACCAGCACAGAAGTAGTTAATTTCTATGAAGGCTCTGGAAAAAAAAAAAAA
>VZRZ01001321.1:1224306-1277474 GCA_013398175.1 Climacteris rufus
AAAACAGGCTAAGAACAGCCCTGTGTTGGGAGGAGAGCTAGAAAATGAGGCTGTTGCTGTTGTTTTCATTGTGTGCACTCTAATCAGAGAGAGTAAGAACAATAATGCATGTAATGCTGATTTTGGACTGTTTCCATGCAGCTTTTCCCAGGCTAGGCAGCCTTGGGAACCACTGATAGTGTGGCACACCAGGGGCACAGCCTCAATCACCAAGCACAGGGCAGGGCAGCCTTTTCTGTGGATAAAATATGTGAGGGATGACAAGAATCTTCCCAGCATGGGAAGTGGCAATAACAAAAAAATATACAAGGGACTGAAGCTGAGTGCAACATTTACTGCAGAGTGTGCCTGCAGGCAACACTCAGATTTGAAAGGTAGACTGCTATTTTTCATTTCCTCCCCCGTTTTGTGCTTGTTTGTTTGTTTGTTTGTTTTCTCTTCTTTCATTAGATGCCCCCCTCCCCCTCTCAGCACCACTTTGAAGCCAAGATGAAAGAATTGCTGTGGCTGCTGGCACAGAGCACACACAGGGAGACTGACTGAAGTGTGCTTTAGTTTAAGATGGCATGGCTTTTTTTTTTCCCCTAAGTAGGGGAGTGACAGGGGGAGGGGAAAAGAGGAGAAGAAAGTTATTCAGCTAAAAACAATATATTACACTTCATTGAAAAGCATATTGTACAGCTTGGATTGAAACATGGTCCTAATTTTTCAAAGCTTTGCTCTTCAAGGACAGAGGGTTTGGGATAGCTAAGATGTGACATCCTCCCAGACAGCAACTGCCCATATTTTATTCATAAAACCTGCCACATCAGTATATGATGAGAATTGACACAAAAAGCTGTAGCTTTGTGACCTGTTTTGAATAAGTCGGTCAAATCAATGATGTTTGTCCCTTAGTAGCAGAAATTTATGTAGCCACTGAGGGGTGGAAAAAAGTCACTTGTTACCATTTTTGTTTCTGAAACAAAGAGATGCTTTTGAACTGTAACAATAAAAGGATCAACTTGTTTTCTTTTCTTTTCTCTAGCAATTGATTTCTTCTGACATCCACACACAAAAAAAAAAAAATCTGGCAGAAGAAGGGATAGAATTTACACACTTCCTTGACACTGGAAGATGTGATTATCTTTGAGTGGCTGAAAAATTTAGTTATTTGGGGAAATCCTGGTGTCACTGACATCAACAAGGGATTGTCAGTGACTTCAGCATATCAACAAGTTCCAATCCCACCAAGTTCATCATGTGCTATTCAAGCCTGCAAGGACAAGGCCCTTCCACCAACCCAGACTTGTCCCAGTGCTGGGAAAGTTGTGTAAAGACTGTAAAATCCAGGGGAAAGGAAAGGTCACCACGGATGGTTGCAATATTTTCTCCTGCCTTCAGCTCCCAGCCCTTGCCCCTATAAAAATGTCATTCACCACCAGAATTTCATGCTTATTTAATATCTGTTAGTCACTGTTAAACTGCCAACAGCTAGCTAAATTCACACTAATGTTCTTTTAAATATGCAGCAGTCTTACCATTTACAATCATTATGGAATTAAACTGTAGAATTAAACTCTCAGGTCAAATACCTTAACATATATCTAAAACAGCATTAATTAGCATGTCCAAGGATTTTTGGAAGCCCTTGAAGAGAGCAATTACAGCAATTGGTGAATATCCTTTGAAGGGTGGATTGCATGCAGCTTAGCAAGTTAGAACTTCTGACTATTAATTTATTTTGAACTAATTCTGACCCTGCTTCTGTCTGCTAACTGCAAGCCAACTTTCAAAGGCCAAATATACTGGTGTACAAAGTAAGCCAAGTTTTCTGGAGCATACAGAACAGCAAGCCAGCTCTCAATGGGATAGTGCTGGTTCAGTATCAAAGATTAATGAAGAAACAAAAGAATCACGAAATAGGTGTTATCATGACCTGTTACACAGAAAAATAATTTTATATTGATGCATTTTGTACATGGAAAAATCCAGGGTCCCTGTTAGGAAACTGCACAGCCATTGTAAGAATTTCTTGTCACACCAGTAACAGAGAGGATTTGTTTCAAACTAAGCAGTTTCCAAGCAAGTAGCAAACAGGATAACATGCCCATTTGCAACTGTGGCATTGCAAGAGAATCACGAGCAGACCTTTAAACAATAGACAGACTATAGGGCTTGAAAAGGTTTTCTGACTTGACTCCAAGGAAGGACCAGTTACACCTAAACTATTCCAGGCATGTTTATGGAATCTTGTCTTTAAGATCTCAAATAATGGAGGTTCCTCAGTTTCCCCAGGTAACATAATTCAGTGCTTAGTTGACTGCACATTAAAAGTCATGCGTAAGATCTACCCCAATCTCCTTTATTACTGTTTGGTATGCATGCATCAAATTCTTCTGGAAGGCGAAATGCATTACACTTCAGCGTTTTCATTTGGGTTGCCTTTCTTCTGATCATGAGTATGTCCAGTCAGGTCCATCTTCCCTCCTAATGGCTCCAGGAGGGTGAGATTAAAGCTGGAATATGCTCCATTATTAGCAGCATTTTGTCTAGTCAAATTTTAATTGTAGGACTCCCCTTTGTGAGTACTGTGATACGCTTCCTCTCACCATTGTTTTATAAACACTGGCCCTTTCAGAAGAGTAAGTGGGAGGGGGTCAGAAAAGGAAATGTCCAACATTTAAATCAATTACAGTAACTCGGTGCTGAGACATTGGGCAATGAACTTTGCATATCAGACAACCAAATGGATCTCTCTTGGTCTGAATTGACAGGTCAATAACACCCCAAAAAAAGTAATTTTTACTGAAAGGTAGAAAGAATCAAATAGAACAAGTCTGCACGTGGTTATTCTCCCAGTACTAAATCCAGATACAAATCAAAAACAGCACAGTGAGGAAAAATCTGAGATGTATAAAGAGTTGTTTTTCAGTGTGGTGAGATTAACAGTGTTCTCCAAAATTCTCTCAAATCAGTGGGTTTGATGTTTGCCTGAGACAACTGCAAAGTAATGACATAGGAAAGGTACAGCAAGTTGTAATTCGTACCTAGCATGCAAGAAATGCACCATTTGTTTTAACAACCAGAAAGAAGATTTAGGGGAATTTTGGAGGGCCTCAGTAAAAGTATCTCTTCAATGTGCCTCAAAGACAGAAAACTCAAATCGTTAGTCCTATGAAAAAAAGATTGGACAACAATGTGAAGAATAAAAATGTAAGAGATAATGCTGGAAAAAAATCCAAAGTAGACATTAAGCCCTTTACTTTAGGATTTAGATGGCTTTAGATATTCTTGGTAAGGAATAAATCTGATAAGGGGGAAGACAACTCTGTCTGCCTGTGCAAGGCAAGGTTTTGTCACCAAGTGTCCAGTACTGACTGTGTTTTTTAAGGTAGCATATTAAACAGGATGAGCCACATACTGGTCCCTGTTCCTAAAAGGAAGTGCTAATGGTATAATACTACAATCAACCTCAAGGTAACATCTTTTCCCTTTTCACCATCATATCTGGGCCAAAAATGTTTCTGAGAGCTGGTCACTGCTAACCTCATTCACTAACTTATTCTTTTTACCAGTTGAGCTGCAACACTTCAGCACTACACTTCTGGCTTAAGCTTTTTAATTACAGTATCCAGCTCCCACTACACCTGTGTGCTCCCCAACCATGGGAAGATTTTCCCAGCTGTGTGTCTGACCCCATGAGTCTCCGTGTGCAGAAACCCATAGAAGAAAAGCAGTACCCCTGCCTCTAGCACTTTTAATGTAAGCCACTGCACTATCCTATGGTTACAGCAACCACGATTCCTCTGAATCCTTGAGTTTTGTCTAGCTTATATGGTCTAAAACACCATTCTTTCTGTCAGTGAACTGCTAGTTTCATTTAGTATTCCAGAAAATGGTTTTGTGAAGTCAACCCTTGTCTCTGCTCCATAACCAAGTCAGGAGCCACGTGTAGCCCGCACACTTCTCTGTGGGGAACACTCTTATTAATGAATTCATGGTTGAGTGTCTAACAGGAAAGTGTCAGTAGAAGAGATTTTTTTGCATTAAATAATTGAATATGCTTCATTAAGTGACACTGAAGTATTAAAAGATCCAGCTGATTTTTCAAGAATTATGAATGCCTTTGACAGGCAGCAAGTCCATATGAGTTACTGACTCCTGCAGGACAGGACAGTGCCTTTTTGAGAATCTGGGTTTTGGTTAACAAACTAATCATCCTCTCCTGTGTGGGACCGGTATAATCAAGGGGAAATGTGTCATGAAACACTTGAAAGAAAAAGAGTGTGTTTTAAAGCACAAATAAATCTCTACCTTTGCAATTTCTCAGCAGATTGTAGCAGGCAGATGAAGGGTTTGTGTCATTACTGGTGGGTGTTAGTGACAGACTTGAAAACTTACTATCCTAACATTAGTCCCAAACTAAGCCAGACCAAAAGCAGCTGTGTTGCCATGACCCACAGCTTTTAAGGAAACAAAACAATTAGTATAGTTATAAATAACTGTTTTTGAAGAGCATAAGTCATACATTTCTGTTTTTCTTTTGTGTTCCTTATAAACAAACTATCCCTTAAAATAATTATGTTAAGAACAAAGACGTATGAGATATATGACTGTGACAAGTAATCGCCTCTTGCAAAAATACGGGAGTTTGGTGTTTTTACACTCCTAGTATAATAAAGAAGATCATAAGAGTTTTTTGAAGGAGTGTAATGACATCTGAGAGAAGGGCATCATTTGCCACTGACATTTGAATCTCTCAGTCAGTTTTGTGTAGACATAATTCGCAGTAATGGCTACACTGTCTTCTGATTCTGCCAGGAGCAGAGAGAAGCTTGGAAAGCAGGGAAGCTCAGCCCCTGGACCCCCAGCCAGGGCTTGTGCCTCCAGCACAGCAGGAACAGTAGCAAGTAGGGGCAGGGAGCAACGTGGAACTGACCAGAAGGAAAAAAGACTGTTCCACCAATTTGATCAAGAGGTCAAATCCTTGTTGTCTTTCCCAACTGCTGTCATTCACTGAAACATTTTTCTTCTTGTACTTTTCTTGTGTTGTTTAGTTAGACCAGCTACATCAGCTGGAGTGCTTATCTAAATGAAGGCCATAATACATTTTGTCATGCTACTCTTCTTCATCCAAAGCTCCCACCAAAATCACCATGTTATTCTAGAGAAAGTAACAGATCTAATAAAGAGAATAAATGTCTGAAGGCAATACCATTATATCTGAACAGATACTTTCACCAAAGGAATGCAGATTCAAAACTTAAATGAAGTAGAAAAGCAGAACTATGACCTCTTCTCTTGCCACCTGAGTCACAACATGGGTGTCATAGAGGTAGAATAATGGTGCTAGAGACCAGAGCAAGCCCTTTTCCACTGGTGGTAAAAGCAAGGATACTGAAAGGATTATTGAAACTGGAGCCAAAGATTTCCAAACCTGTGCCCCAGCATTACTGAGAATGGAACTGAGTAACATCAGGTTCCTAGATGTTGGAAATTTTTTTTTGGCTCTTTGGGCTTGTGGACTGAGGGAACAAGAGACCCCTGAGCAAGTACTAAAAGACTGCCAGAGTACTTTCTGACATAATCTTGTAACAAAACTATGGGTCTCACCTTACCTGTAGATGAAA
Organism: Climacteris rufus; assembly: GCA_013398175.1. Lineage (NCBI taxonomy): Eukaryota > Metazoa > Chordata > Aves > Passeriformes > Climacteridae > Climacteris > Climacteris rufus. Next base: position 1,229,919 of record VZRZ01001321.1, read on the forward strand.
CTGCTGCTATGGAAGAGCCCAAGACATAATCCAAGCAGGGAATATTGACAATTTTTCTTTCTTTGCTGGGCAATAGCTACAGATGCCATGGTGTGAGGCAGAGGTGCCTTTGCGGGTCCCAAAAAGTAATGAATCCAAAGTGCATGGCAAAATGTGTAACATATCTGCTGCTTGAAAACAACCAGGGCAGAGATGTCAATTTTTAAAATCTGTCACAGATGTTACAGATTGCTAAACTAGGGACTTGGCTATGAAGTCTATTTTTCAGTTCATGGAAATAATTTAGTTATCTAGTCTAGCACTAACCAGCTTACTGCTCCTCTCCTCTGGAAAAATGCATAACAGGGGTGTAGCCTTGAACATAGGGAGACCAAGTTGAAAATTATAATCATTTTCAGCTCTGTCAGAGACTTCTGGTCTGAATTTGAAGAGAGCATTTGAATGTGTGTCAGAATGACAGGATGGTAAATGTCTCCGCCCTCCAACCCAAGACTGGTCATGAGATCAATGACAAAAACTTTTGGGCCCAACACACTTTGCTTGAGCACAGGTTTCCCACTGGCAGCACATTCCCATTTCAAGGCAGCTGCTAAATGCCTTGCAAATATTGCTGGCAGCCCTGGGAAGAGTCAGCCAGGCTGAAGCCCTCTCTGCAAGGCTGGAGATGCCTTCTACTGCTCAACAGGCTACTGGGACATCCCTAGGCTGCTGTCAAACTGAACATCCCCCATGGCCTTTCATGTGGGAGGTCACAGGTTCTACAGCAACCCAGGAACATCCAGCAGCACGGTGGGCTGCTCTGCTTGAACCATGCAATCTGTCCCTCCTATGCTCCTCCCCAGACTCTCACATGGAAGCAGTGATGACAGTAGGGACAGTGACAGAATCTGCTTGGCTCTCTGTTGGTGTGAGAGCAGACAAAGCTTGTTTACTTTGGTTACACCCTTTTGCTGTAGTAGGTTGTGGAACACAGATGTGGAGTAACTGCTGGAAACCTCTATCCTGACACTATAATGGCTATTGCCTTGCATAAGAGAGTTGTCATTGCCTTTGCCTTCAGTATGGATACTCTCAACAGCAGGGGAGCATCCTTCTGTGCTGGAGTGCTGGTGTGTGTTTAACTCTGTCTCCCTGGCATTCTTGCTGTGAGCAGGATACTGTAGCAGAGACTGTGGTTCAAAAGAGAAGAGGTTTTCTGACTCAGTGTCTCTGCTTTTGTCTTTTGTTATCACACAGTGATTGAGTTACAGCAGCACAAAGGAGGCTGTGGGAACATCTCCATCCACTGGACACAGAAACAGAGAGGCCCCTCTGACCAGAGATGCAGAAATTATATAGGTCAGCAAAGGAGCTGACCACCTTTACAAGCCCAGATGGGCTCTGCAGCAGCTGTTATACATGACAAGCCATTAGTCCTGGCCTTCTTGCCTTCATGATGCTACTCCACCTGACCAAAGTTTTGTCTTTTCCTCCTAATCTGGTTTCCCATATATCACTTCTGTATGTGGCATGGCTTGAAGTGGCCCTCTGTTTGTTAGTGCCTATGTTAAAATATATTAAAGCAGCCTGATTTTCAAGGAGGAGGTTTTATGAAGGCCAGTCACCAGCAGCGTACCTCAAGGTTCACTACTGGGCCCAGTATTGTTTAATTTACTCATCAGTGACTTGGATGCCTCCTCAGCAAGTTTGCTGAGGACACAAAACTGGAAATGGGCAATCCCTCACAGGGCTGTGCAACAATAGTCAAAGAGATGGACAGAGAGGAACTGCCTGAAATTCAACAGCACCTTAGGATGAATAATCCTGGTTTGGGGCTTATTACAGACTGGGGGCTGACATGCTGGAAAATGGCTCTGCAGCAAAGAACCTGGGGGTCCTGGTGAACAACAAGTGTCCATGAGCCAGAAGTGTGCCCCTGTGGCCAAGAAGACCAATGGTACACTGGGGTGCACTAGAAAGAGCATTCCCAGCAGGTCAAGGGAGGTGATCCTGCCCCTCTACTCAGCCCTGGAACAGATCCATGTGATCCACTGTGGCCCCTTTCAACCTGATCCATTCTGTGAGTCTGTGATTTGCTGATTAAATACATTAATTATTTTTACAGTTTTACTCACTATGTCAGGAGAAAGTAAACACCAGACTGAAGGCTAGTCTGGTAAAAGAGTGCATTGTAAACTCATAGGACCACTTCAACAGAGTGTAACCACTCTCAATTCCATTATGGTCACAACATCAGAGGCATGTCTTCTGGATTCTGTAATGGTCATGCAGTCAAAACAGAATGTGAGCCTGGGGCCCGTAGGTTCAGTGGCACAATGTCCCCCAGTGCTGAAAGAAGAGAAAGACTGTATCTGATCCAGCCTTGGTGGTGCCTTGTGCTGGGTAAGCAGTGCCAGAGCATGGTCAATTTATAGGGGTAGACTGCAAGAATACTGCAAGAGTTTTGGTATCTGGTATTTCTGCAATTAAAATACTGTTAATTCACTGGTTTTGCATGATGGTTTTATAAAAAAACCAAACCAAACATCAAACTAACAAAAATAAACTGTACTATAAAAACATAAACAACTTAGAAACACAGTTATTTTCAGTGTTCGTGTGATGAAAGGTCTGTTGATCTGGAACCAGGCATAATTTGCCTCTTGGCAGCACTTACCCCTCTCACTTAGCTGCTCTGAATTCCTCCTACTTCTACAACATGTGTGCCCTCCATTGGCTTTCTCATGGCGTCTTCACCAACTGTATTGTGTCAGCCTAGCCTGAGACTTTCAATTGCAGCACTATGGCCTTACAAACTAGAGAAAAGGCCTTTCTCTCAGCCTGTGACTTCCTTACCCATTGCTAGGATTGCTCTTTTAAAACTCTCTTAGGAAGACAAGAAAATAAAAGGAAAAAAAAGAGAGAGAAGACAGGAGGAGATGAGGGGAGACAAGAGCAAAAGGGAAACCATTCCTTTTAGTACACCCCATGCAACATAAATTCTGAGATCTGCTTACCTGTAAATGTTACCAAGGGAAGTTTCTCACAATAAACTTTGATGTATTGAAAAGAGGGAAAAAAGAAAAGAGGAAAAGGAAAAGAAAAAACCTGTGGCATAATCCCCATGAGAAGAGCATGTCCAAGAGTGACATTCTTGAGGCTAATCTTCCCATATGTCCCCTCTAACAAGAACGGTAAGAAATAATTGCAACCATTCCTGCTCAAGTTGCATATGCTGACAAAACTTATTTCACCAAAAGAGCATTCTTTTGTACAACTCCCTGAGTGCCTTCATGAGGCTTCAAGGCTTTTTCTCCCTGTCTCTCTCTCTCTCTCTGACATTCCTGTTCTCGAGAGTGTGGCATTCAAGTACTGAGTGGGTTGTGCTTTTGGGCATAGTGAGTAAAGGTGACTCTCACTGTTACTGTAAATTAACCTGTCAACACTAGCCTGAGAGCCCTGGCCAATAAAAATAATGGGCCTGCGAGTGAAGAGCTGTTGACATAGCATTTCAGAAAGACAAGTTCAGCACTTGGGGTTGCAAGGGCACCAAATGTTTTTGTTTTGGTTTTGTTGGGGTTTTTTTCCAAGTTTGCTTGAGGAATACAGAAAATAGGGAGCATTCAGCATCATTTCCAGACTGCTAGAGAGCAGGTATGGTGTGGATAGCCTGTGGATTTGCAGCCCTGGAGGCACCTGAGATTGTATACTTAGCCTGAATGTCTATATTGCCTGAGAAAATAGGTAGCCAGGGGGTTAAATGTGTTACTAAATCATTTTCAGTCATGATGCTTCTTAAAGTGGGTTGGTAACTGAAAATTGAACGCTCAGTGTCCTCAACCATTGCAAAATCATTATATATATTCATATTCTCTCCTTTGGGAGATGCACTCACATATCTCCATATGGAAAGGACTGACATCTTCCTTTTCTCTTAAAACTCCCCTTTGCTGCAGGATCAGAAGTACAGGTAGACTTGGAAGTGGCAGAGCATAAGCACTTTTTTTTTTGTAGAGTGGTTTTTGAGTAGCCATTGGCCTTCAAAGCTGTTTGTATTCCAGGAAGCTGAGTTACAACCACTATGAAATGATTTTATAAGTATTGTTTCCAGTACTCAGGAACAACTCATGCTGTGCTCCTCACCATTTTCAATTACACCAGTACAAGCAGAGCTTGTCCCGCCAGCCCGATCAGGGCAGTCCCTTAACCAAAGGGAGCAAGTACAAAGGAGATTGTAAGCAAGCTGTGTGGTGTAGTGTGGGAGGGAGACGAATAATCCCCTATGCCCTGGTGGTTGGGACAGAAATTGCCTGTGGAGTGACTTGTCATTCAGTCATTCTTGCTGTCCTGGTGTTCCACTGAGTCTTCCTGACACATGGTTGCAGGTCAGAGCACTGATGCCCAGGTGCTTTAAACTCAGTCCCTGCCTCAGCTAGAGGCTAAGTGTACTGCTGGGTGAGACAAGAAATCGAACATGAATGGAATGAAACCACCCAGTATCTGTGCTATTGTGTGTCACAGCTGTCGGTCCCCAGGCCAGGAGTGCCTCTTTCCCTGTGTTCATGCAGTGCCTGCCACATGGACACCAGTGTCACTGAGGGCTGGATGGGAGTCCAAAAAAATAACCAGATAGATGGATGCCAGCCTACAACTTACACTTTTTGTCTTTTAACAATAACTGCACCAAGCTCAGCTTTATCACCCTGTACTGCCATCTGCTCTGGACAACTGCTTGCTATGAGGCAGTGCTCTCCTGCTTCTTTTCTTGCCCTTTGTTTCCCCCACCAGAGTTTGGCACACTCACCATGACAGGCAGAATTACAGCTTTTTCTATAGGCAAGAAACATCCCCCACAACTAAGATTTTACAACTGTTTGACAGCAAAAGAGTTGCCCGGCACTCACGCAGAGCTCTACACAGGTGAGGTGCCATCTGTTACAGATAGAAGTGCAATAACATGATTTTCAGATCTCAAAGAACCTGCTAGCTAAGTCTTTACACAGTGCTCGCACTTGCCTCTGATAACTTGTAGTAGAGCTTTCTTAGAAAGTATTTTAAATTCAATATTTGACTCAGACCTATTTTAATTGACTTTGTTTTCAGAACCATCATTTGATTTTTAAGGAATTTAATATAATGAAATTTGGAAATTTAAGGCTGGATTTACCAAACTACTTTAAAAATCTTGAGAACACGTTTTTCCCTGAGCTTCTATCCTTAATCAGGAAAGTTTGCTAGTTGCATTATTTACCAAGGAGACAAAAATTCGACACTCCTCCTTGTGACTCTACTGCAGAAAGCAACATGCTTGAATTTGGGTACTTTACCTCTTAGGAGCTTGTCTCAACACTTATAAAAGGTGATCTGGAGTGCAGCTCACCCAGTATTTCTAAGTGAAGCTTCATCCAAAATTATAAAAAGCAATTAATTACCCACTTAGACAAGGGCTGTAAATACCAATATATAAGGTTGGGTTGCAAGGGAGGGATGTGCAACCATCTCTCCTCTGCATTGTGAAAGTTGCTAAGTTGCCCCAAGGATCAAGCCTTCCAAAATTCAATGTTTCCTTCTGAAAATGTCAAAATGAACCAGTTAGCCATACCCAGAACTTTTTTTGTTCGTTAGTTTTTGCTTCAGACAAAATTAGTTGTCCTGCTTGACCCAGTGTCACAAGCCTGAACTTTTTGGGCGAATGCTCAATTTATTGGGGAAGAGAGAACAATTGCAAAGTCCTGGTCTGTGGCACTTCCTTCTAAACTGAGTTGAACAGCTGGGGAGTAGAGCCCATGCTCCGTCCCGCCTGGGCATAGCGGGCAGCCTCTGACCGGCTGCAGGAGGTTAGCTACTTGTGTGGCAACATGTGGCATTTCTTTTTAATAAAAAAAGAAATCACCAAAGCAAAAACAGATGATAGAGAGTAGCCGTTGCTGAGATACTACAAATAAGTAAACAATCCTTGGGCTTTGTGCTGTTGTTATTTTTCTTTAATGAGGACTGTGGGTGGGAGGCCCTGGCGCCTCTTCAGTGCACCCAGCCTAGAAAAAGAGCTCTCTCCTACCCTGATCGACTTGAGAAAGCAACAGGAGTGGTACCTCCTGAGCAACTCAGCCCACAGCTGGGGAGTAGTCCTCCACTTTGAAGGTTTCTGTTGCTGACATCAGAGTAAAATATGAAAACCCTGTCTCTTCCCCTGGATCAAATCGTGCAGTTCTGCTCCCACAAGAAGCTGCTGTCAGGGACTTGGCAGGCTTCCCAAAGCTCAGCGGTTGAGTGACAAGGAACAGAGAAGGGCACTGTACCAGGGCTAGTTATGATTTTTTAGCCTATTATTAGGTATTAAAAAACATGGAGAAGATGTCCTCACAGGCGCAAATCATCTCAATTGTAAGCTGATGGCAGAGTGCATAAAGTCTCATTTTGAGGACAAAAACTGTACCACATAAGTCACAGACTTTTTGGGCATACTTGCAAAATATTTTCCTGCACTCTTCAAAAGTCATGTATGTCCATTATGAGACATGTTCAACAAAATATAAAGGTACCAGTGAGAATGAGGTACAGGATTTGTCCCTGGAAACATCTTCAGCCTTCAACTTCTATGCTCAAGTATTGTCCTACTTCAAGAAATCTCGTTCTAATTTTTTTTGCCAACTGCAATTGCACTTACACATGGATTTAACAATCCTTCTCTCTCTGGACCTCTGTGTCTACTTTCTTGCAACAAAACTGGCCCCATTATTGGAAAAGAAAAATGAGATGGTTATTTGAGATTCCAGCTGGACACCGAATGGATTGTTCTTCTCCATGATACAAGCCCAACCCCATGGGAGCCCACAAAAAAAAGAGGGCAGCATTTCTTTTTCATTCCTCCTGTACACTGGGACAGTGCTACTTCTTGTGTGTCTTTCTGCATGTATTGTCCTGGTGTCCTATGGATTCTTTTTAAACTATCAATAATACTGTTTATGCTCCTATGGTGAGGGGACAGAGTATTTTGTGCCCACTTCGGAAGATGAACGGCACTGTGTAAGGGCTGCTTCCCTTGTCAAGCATGAGTTTGAATGTGAAGGTCTGTAGCTGCTCCTTTGGCATCCTGCATTGCCCACGTAGATTGCTTCCTCTTCTTGATAGCTCAGTAAAACCTGTTACTGTTGCTGCCATTTATTCCTTTCCTAACAAGAAAATGTACAAAAAGTATGAGCTGCAAACATGAATGAATGTACCTTTATGTTCCAGGGAAAAGCAAGAACAATGTGGGCTGACCAGACCAGCCAGCTGCTCCCAGTCAGCTGCTGCCAAACCGGGGGCAAGGGGAGAAAACTCAAGTGCCCACCAAATGCGTCACTCCAGGTGCCAGCTCAAAGGGCACGTGGTTTCCCACAAGATTTTGTTTCAAATCTGCTGTCCAGAGAGGAGTAAAGTTTCTTCTTTGGAAAACTCTGTCTCCAGTGGATTCTCAAGTGTCTACTGGAGTTGTGTTCCCCCAACAGTATTTCTCTCAGGTGGTGTTATACAAAAGGCTTGTGTGATTTCATGAAGCTTGCAGGAATAGATTAACACCCTGTGATTCCTACCAACTCTAGCTGGCCAATTTCCAGCTGGTTGGAAAGTTATTGAGGGGTATGAATATGAATAAATGCATGAATGCCACACTGTGTGGTATGTTGGAAGCCTTATCTCCTAGAGAACCCAGCTAGTAAGTACAGCAAAATCACAAGTAATGTTGTTGGCAGTAGTGCCAGCAGTCTCTGTACCTGTCATGGTACTAAGGTCACTCACAGACCTTACTGTTCCCAACCAGCCCCCTTCAGGACTAGCCCTACCCTTCACACAGCAGAGGGCCCCATTTCAGTTCAGCATGGAGTGGTCAGTCCTTGCCCCAGCGGTGCCATAGCAATGCTGGTTTCCAACCTATTTCCTGGATGGACTAGACCTATGCCATAGATAGCCTGCCTCTTGGATGTACACGGCTAGTTGGCTCCAGTCCTGTCTGTGGGTCTGGATGGACTTTGGAGCCATGCAGTAGCTCCACTTCTTGCTTCTTGACAGAAGCACCTGGATGGTCCCTGGCCCTAGTTTGCCACTTGCCCTGTCAGGGTCTGTTGATGGGTGCTGTCATAGCCTCTAGACCTGCCCACCGTGATCAGAGACTGTGAGACATCATACATTGGAGAGGACATGACGTAAGCTGAGATCCCCTTCATCTCATCCACCTTCAGGAGCTGACTCTGCACACTTATGTTGCCTACCAAACAAAAAACACATGAAAGCCCTGAAAGTTGTGGAAAGGCTTGATTTTCTTAATCGTTGTTCGAACATTTGACTTAAAGTCCTCAGTGGTGCTACTGACACATTTTACTGTCTGTTCTTTGACACTTAATAGGCACATCCTTCAACAGCTCCTAGGTTTTGTCTTATGTGTCAAAACCCTCTGTATGGCCTATCAAAGTCACCTGTGGGCCAGGTTAGAGAATGGTGTCTTCTTATGACAGCTTTTTCCTAGGGACAATGGAGCTGTCAAGATGCCCAAGTTCAAGCTTTATGCCTGTCTATCAGTGCTCTGCAACAGCCAGGCTTCAGCTGCAGTATGTGCTTGTCAGCGACTGCAGGAAGACTCAGACATCAACATTCACACCTTTTGAGAAGAAAATGCAGAAACATAGTGAACCATTTATCCTTCATCCACTCAGAGCTCAGAATGAAAAACTCAAGAGAAAATTCATCTCAAAAGATGGAGAAGGAGAAAGATGCAGAAATCTCCTTCTGTTCTTGGGGGGTTGATAAGCTCTTCAAAACATGACATGATGAGCACAGTAAAAGAAGCCAGGAAATGACTATCAGGTTATTTTCACAAAAACACAACCAGATCTTGTCTTTCTTTTTGAAAAAGAATTTCTACTGTCATTAGCTGTAGATGATGAAGAAAATCCATTCCTACTCAAACCTGGGAAAAAAGGTTTAAAAACGTGTCATGTTCCGTACTTGACATAATAGAGAAAATAATAAAAATCAACTCAAGCATGCAGCTTGCACTTACAAACATTTTTATCCAACCAGCCAGATACTTTGCATATATATCTTGATGGATCTAGTCCTTTATTCAACTTTTCTTTTAGCAATCTTAGGCTGTGAAAATTCAAATATCTCCTTCATGCAACTATAATGGAGACCCAATATTGTAGTGAACAGGCAACTGAAACCAGTGCCTAATGTGAGGATACTGCTCCCCTCCCTCCTGGTGTAGTGTTGAATGACCAGCTTAACCTCTGGTTTATGCTGCAAAAACATTTTTACCATTGATCAGTCCAAATCAGTACTTTATTTTAATTTTTTTTCTCTTTTTCTAGCCAGAGCAAACTAGTGATGGCTTAAACCAGGCTCTCTGTCCTAAAGAGTGTGGTATGTCCTTTCAAACCAACACATCAAGAATATTAAGTTATTTTGTGAAACCTTCCACTTCAGTGCTTCTTCAGTTGTTTTTTATGTGTGTGTTTGACTGTTGTCTGTGTAAGATACAAGCACCATACCTTTCAGTACTGCTTCGAGCAACCCATAGCCTTGAGACTGGGACCCTATAGGTACAACTGCCATTCTCAATTCAGGCCTGAGACCTAGCACTAAGGAAGGAGAGAATGTGATGATTTCTTTCAAATGTATGTATTCAAACAAACACCCAGAGTAGCCAAACATGAATGCTTCAGCTTTCATGTTTCTCAGGCTTCAAGACCTCTGATTAGGAAAACATCTATGGATGTGTTTAATTCGAAACACATGCTAAAAGTAGAGACATCAATTATACTAACTTCATTGCAACTTAATTGAAAATTTGCTTAAATATTTCCTGTTTGAGGCGTAAAAGAACAAGAGCACCGTTTTTCAAAATATAGGATGTTCCATTGAGTGGAATTTTAAAGGACTTTTTGTGCTGCATATGTTGGCAGTATGTACCCTGAAAAGCGGCTGCTTCTGAGGTGGAACATTTTGTGTGCTCTGAGAACAAACAGCAATGCTGCAACAGCTACAAACAATGATCATATCATGCCCAAATAAAACCACTGTAGGAAAACAGACAACCAGAACATAATTTCGTATTTAGAGGAGAAACTAAGCGTTACAAAAAGCTGTGCTGAAGCTCTGACAATGAGCACGGAGGTCTGGAACCCTTGGCTTCATGCCAGTACACTGATTCGTTCCTGACTTTCAGGGAAGAAGGACCTCTTCCTTTACGAATTACCTTGTGCAGCATTTAGGCTTCCTGAAATGTGTCCTATTCCAAAAGCCATGCTTAGCTTACAAGAATGCCACAGCCTGGCTATCTTGGATGTAGGAAAAAGGCTGCCTAACAGTTAGAAAATGTCACACAAAATTTTGACACCGTTTTTTGCTCCTGTTGTTGCTTTCCACTTAGAACACTTAATCATTTACACTTATTTTTAAAAAACATTCTGTGCTGTTACTTCTTCAACAGTGCTTAAAAATTGATAGCATTATATGTTTCACAGCTATGTGCTTATCCTTACACACAACATGTCTGTCTCATTTGCTTTCAGCAGCACACATAGCAGCTGCACAGAATTACTGTCCCATGGAAGTGAGAGGTTCCTGGAAATGCAAGGGGCACTGGCAGGACAAAGGACTTGTGCTGCTGTCATGCACACACAAGCTGCAGTACTTAAACTGTTGTAATATGGTAAAAACTCCAGATAGAGCTCCATTAACCATAGTAGTAATTTTGGAAGTAGAACTCTTTCCTATATGGCTAGGATATAGTGATGTCATCTGCCTTCATACTGCTTAGATCTATACACAGTAGATTCTGTACCAGACCATTCATGTTATTTCTTTAAATTCATTTCGTTAACTATCACCATATTGCAGTCAGAAAAATTACTTGTCTGAGATCTTTGGCTCAAAACAACCTGCTTGCATGATCACAACACAAATTTGTTCTGGAACATATATGCCAAACAATGTCAGTCTAGAAATATGGAAAAAAATCTGTTAACACCATTCAGTGTCAAGAAGAACCTCATTTCTTCTCAGTTTTGTCTCAGTTGTTTTTCTTCTTCTATTGCTTGATGCCCTCTTTGATGAGTGATATAAAAGACTTTTTAAAAGGACATTGGCAGCAGATTAGTCTATGATGTGAATTATTCCCAGTCTGTGTTCCCAAAACATTCAACATGTCAGAATTTGCAAGGCAGCCAGGCAGTAGTCCTACAAAAGATACTACTACATGGCTGAAATGACAATTCTACAACGTACACATACCGATAGACATAATAGACAATAAAAAACATACTCCTATTACATTAGTAGTAGGAGGACAGGAAAAGAGCTGGACCACCATGCTGTGTAGAAGAAATGACACCACTTGATCACACAGACAAAGGCAAAATATTGAATCTTTGCATCAGATTTCAATACAAATATCAGGTGCAATCAGACAATTATCACAACCTACATCAGAACTCAATTGTCAGGGTAAGAGGACAGCCTGAGACGGGACAGAGAATATTTAGAAAAGCTATCTGTTTAGTTGTGTTGTTTTCCTCATCAGCATTCTGATTAATTTTATCCTGTGGTGTTTAAAGAATTAGCTGAAACTACCTTGAATATTCACAGGACTCAGATGGACAAACACAGAATGGACATTCACACCATCCAGTGAGGATCATTAACAACCCACATTGCACAGTCATTGGAGATGAGTCTCTTCTCTGGAAGGTAATTTCCTCAACCTAAAATGGTTCCTAAAATGACTCACTTGAGACACCCATCGCTCCCATAATTACAGAGGAAACCTTGACAACTATTCTAAACCAGATATTTTTAAATTGGACAGCATCTAGTGCTCCAACATCTCGTATGATGTAACCTGAATTGTTTTTACACCTTCAGGAAACTGAGAAGTTGTGGGATTGTAGGGAAATCATGTTATCTTCAATGTAGGAAAACTACTAGAATGAAGAATCAAATACACTATTTGTGAGTCACTGCTGGGCAAGGAGGAAAGGGGCACAGTCAATTTGAATTTCAAACATTCCTGAAGAGTACTGTGGCTACTGAATATGAAATGCTGTGGAGCAGGTTTTCTCAGTCCATCCTGGTATTTGACATTGCATTTACAGTAAAAGACTAAGAACTACTATTTCCCACATGCTCTAACAAAGGAGCAATCTGTGAATGGATAGGGTAGCAGTGGCAGCTGGATGTGCAGGCTGCCCTTTTGGTACCCAGGGACTCCCTGGTGCCTGCCTGAGCAGTCTCTTCTGTCACTACAGTGCCATACATCAGGGGTTAGGGGAAGAGAGGGCAGTGACCAGTTGGAGGGAGAACAGTGCTGGTGCTGCTGCTGTAACATCACCTCTCAAACAGCCACACAGATTTGGCAGACAGCTCTATTTCAGTTCTCCATGGGTTTTGGCTACAGAAACTTAACTCACTCTTTGGCTGCATGAGAAACAGTTCAGCCACAGCAGTGGACGGGGCAAGGATCCTGAGAGCTGAAACAAACAGAAAGAAAAGAGTGATGCCTCTGTCAGGGAACAGTATGAGTGGTGTGATAGGAATTTTTTTTAATACAGCAAGTATACTGTCTCTTATTCAGATATTTCCTGAGCAGCATCTTGCAGGGAATGCCCATGATTGTTCTCTTCTTCCTGGTGTTTTGATGTAGTACCTATTGAAGCCACCTCATACTACCATGGCTGTGTTAAAATTGCTCTGACAGTAGATTAAATTAATGTCTGGCTTTGTTTGACACTCTTACTTCCAGCACTAACTTTGGAACTTAAATTGCTTTTCTATTCCTTTTGCTTATGCTTTCCAGTTTCTTGCATTTTCAGTCATATTTTGGCCAGTCATGCTGCTGTGCAGTTTGCAAGGTGCCAGAAGAAAACATTCCAAGTACAGCAGAAGCAACCTGCTTCCAGGATGTTGTGTGTTTTAATTAAATTTTTTAGATTTTCTGTAAACCACATAATTTTCCCACAAGGTGAAACAGATGTAATAAATTTTCAGCACTTACCTCTATGAAGGGATTTCACTCTCTTAAATTCAGTGCAGTGTCAGGTTAAACATTCCCTGGAGAAAACAGGGCATAGATTACAGTTAAAGCCATGAATGGCACATACTGACCTATGTCTATACCTCCAGCATTCATTTTGAATGTACAATACCTTGAACTTCAAAGAATAAATCATTACAATAGATACAAGAATGTACAGGGGAGACGGCAGTGAAATACAGCATTCACTTATGCAGTTTTTAGGTACAGAGCCATCAGTGTTTTCCCACATGATTATAGACACAAGGAAGTTTTTTCCCACATGATTATAGACGCAAGGTGGTGGAGAAGCATAGCTGTATCTTACTAGACTGAAGAATGGGAAGGATAACTTTTTCTGTTAGCTGGGAGTTTTCTTCTAGCAGAAACTCAGCTTTTCCTTTTCTTCCTCAGAAAGTGGTCAAGTTAAAAAATAAATATATGAGCAAATATGGATGGATGAATAATTTTGTATGAAAGATGACTATAGTATACATATATATTTAATGTATTTTATATATACTTTCTGTATAATGTTCTACTTTAGTATCTTGCCATCACTGGAGAGGTACTCTGTAATTTTGATTCCAACTAAACCCTCCCAACATCCTTGCCTGTACTTCGATGGAGAAAGCCAGAACTTATAGAGATAATGCATGTTTGTATCCCACAAACTGTGTTTCCTCCCACTTGAACCTCTCGTGAGAGCTTCTCATCTAAAATGACTAGATCTTGTCAGTTCACTAGTTTCTCCCATTCTTAAAAGTACTGCAGAATCTCTCGGGTTTAAAGAGAGAATAATAATACTTTTAAAATGCTTTTTCATGGTTCCAATGGGGAAGTAGCAGTGTGACTGGATTGCTGGCAGAGGACTTCAGAAATAAAATGCTGTAAAGATAGCCCAAAAGTGGCAAGTGAAACCAACATAATGTGGTCGGCACCAGGGATACAGGACATTGCACCAGTGAGACAAAAGATCCTTTAGAAGGGTATTTTAAGCCTCTAAGGTTGATTTAGCAGAGACAAAGTTCACTGTGGCACAAAGTGAAAGGCAGTAGAAAGCAGTCGTTGGGTCCCATCCGAGCTGCTGGAAGGAATGGAGAGGAAAAAAAACAGAATCAGTATATTTCCTGAAATGCTGTCTCTTTTCGCTTCTGGCCTTTAGTTAGTTTGTGCAGTTTCACCCCAAAAGAAGACAATGATTTAGAAGGGCTGCACTAAGCCTGGTGTTGCAAGTCCCTGAGATAAGCCCTGGGAATCTGTCCTGAGATCGCGCCACACTGAACAGCCTGGGAGAGGAAAGAACTGCCTGAGAACATCCCCCAGCTGCACTGCCACCAGTCTGCAGCTGGCCACCCTCTGGCTCCCATGAGTCCTTCAGACAAGAAAATCCGTGGGGTTTTCTTGTGGTAAATTGTAGGATTGTGTCAAGACTAATCCATAAGTATGGAGAAATTCAGTGTTCCTCCCCTAGGACTGTTCCACACATCAATTCTCACATTCCAGTACACAAAGACTTAGAAACAAAGTCCATAGAATATCATGGGGAATCCAATAATGAACTCAAGTCCCCCAAAAAAACAAAGAGTACCCTACTGAAATACAGCTAGTAAGGTTTTTTAAAAGTACCCTCTCACACCTTTCTAATGCCCTTGGTAAAGACCTCTCTAAGTCTTTTTCCCCTTGAGGTGAAGATTGTCCCACAGCCATACCAGGTTCACCACCTCTCACAGATCACGTCAGTGCAGGGAAGTAGCCCAGGTTTCTCATGGCAAGTCTGTCTGTAGACCTTGGAAGTCCAGCTTGCTTAGATTACTTTGTGAGCATTACTCCCTTACTCAGTGTCCCAGCTTCCCAGAGGGAAGGAAGAGGTGAGGAAGGTACCACTGCCCTCTGTGCCACATCCCACTGCAAGGTCATTGTTACCATCACCCATATTAGCATTCAGTGCATTGCAACAAACACCCTAGAAAGTGTGATCTCTGCAGCAACATTGAGCAGCATGTCTTGGAGCACATAAATTAAGTCATTGCTATGAGAATATACTTCTGTTAAACTCCAAAGCACAAGAACAGCTATGAGCAATTACCTCTCGAGTTTCTCTTCTGTGAGTGAAGCTCTGCATGACAGCACTTTGCCCTTTTCATCAATAGAGGGAATAGACAGACCTCTTTTCCTCCCTAAAACCTCTGGCCATGGGGTTTTAGCTAGTTTACTGACAGTAATATTATAGCAATCCCTAACACCACAATCTAAAGATAGATGCTGATGTGTCAATCAAAGCTGAAATTATTATCTTACGTTGTGCATCTTGGCAATCCTTTCATTCCTGGCTTGACCATAAGCTTTACCATTACAGTGATCACAGGGATTACAAAGCCAGAGGTAAAACTTGTGGAGGGAATCCAGTGTTCATAAAAGTTGTCATGCTTGCTCAGCCCTTCACAGTATAACTCATGGAACACAGTCTGATTTCTTCATTATGGCAGCAATGATATTTTAACACGCTTGGTAGCTTTTTTGTCACCCCATAGAAAGAAGTACTACTTGAATTTCCAGCAACTCTTTATGCTTCCAGAGAAAAGGAGAATTTTGTCCTTGCCTTTATTGATGAGAACTATGCAGCATCCTGAATTCAGTCAGACTAAGATGGAGCTCTGGAAAAGAAGAATGTGATGAACCACATGCTGCAGCTGTACAGTCACACTTAGGCATCACTAGATGACACTTGGGTGTTTCTCGCCAGGAGTGATACATAAAAATCTATGTCAAACCAATGAGTAGATGCTGAAGCCAGGCAGCCATGGACCACTGCCAGCCTGCAGACCATCAGGAACCACTGTCATCAACTTCTTAATTCAAAAGCTCATATTGGTGAGATAGTTCCAAAGGCCAACTCCAGAAAACAAATAGTCACACTTGGTTTGTAAATCAGTGGAATAAGAAAAATGTTAGCTTCCTTAGTATTCATAGCTTTTGCATTCTTTATTTTTTAATCCCAGAATTTTGAAGACAGAAACTCTGTGGGACTATCCTCATTAAACAAAACCACCAGCAGGTCTCCCCATGAAGCCAAAAGAGTAGAGTTCAGAAGAGATTCCATCCTTAATTACAGTTCTGCACATACTTATCTGTGAGACAAAGAAACAGATCTGCATTCCTCAAAAAAAGAGGGTATTTCAATGCCTTTCTGCTTATGTACAAATGCAAGTATAACCTTATGCTTTTGTACTTCTTCGTATCTATTGTATCTTTTTTTGGTTTCCTAAGTATTAAAAATACAAGCCTTTGGTCACAATTTGTTGTCTTTATTGCAGCCAAATACTGTTTGAAATATGAGAGATCTGAAGCCCATCCAAACTTCTTCTGACACTGTTTTTCCAAGCATGGCCCAAGCTTTGCCACGACTCAAGTGAAGTTTAAGACATACTGGTGCTGAACAGAATATAAGGCATTATCCAAGAGTTTGCATGTGACTATGCATGAGGTAGATATGAAATCAGATAGTGCAGGGACTGGTAAGAAAGACACAAACATTGCCAAAGTTTCGAGCAACTGACAAAGACCATCAGACTTTTGCAATGGAGAATAGCCATGTGGCTCTTAGTGGTGTCAAAGATGAAAGAAATTATTATGATTTTCAGCTGTTACTAGTGGAAGCCATTTCATGAACTTATTTCAGCCAAGAAAAGGACACAAACATGTGCCAAGCAAAGCTTCCCATGTAGCCTGTACATTCATATGTGTCTACCAGAAGCACAACGTAAGATTATCGGACAGATGATAATTGTGTTTGCCACAGTATATCAGACTCCCTAAACATACTGTGTGTGTTTGGCCCAGACAGCCAAAGATAATACGTTATTCTGAAAATTTTTCCGTCATAGACAGTAAACAAATCTGATGACCTCCAGCTTGGAGATGGGAATGGGAGGGGTAAGCTCAAACCAAAGAAAAAGGTTGTATTAAACTTCAAAGTGTTAAAAAAAAAAAATCTTTATATATGGGAGGGGAAAATGCTAAATTTTACAAAATGCTAAAATGCCAATTCAAGTCTTTGCATACAAATATGATTCTTATTACTACATGTTGTTAATGGTCTTTTCATCTTCATTAAATATGTTCTTGTTTTCTTCCATAAAGCTCAGTAGCACTATTACATACTGGTGTTTTCTTTGTCTTGATAGTTCCAAAATTACTCCATCCCTGTAGCAAGCCTCACCCACTCTACATTATCCACAGTTAGCACCAATCCAAACAACTCCTAGACTTCAAATATTTCTGAAAAATTGGAAGAGCATTCATAGTTCCATTCTGCAGTGGGAAGAACCACAGCACAGAGAGATAAAATCATCTGTCCTTGGCGGGAATCCACTTACAGAATACTTGCTTTTTGTTCAATTTTTTCTCCTGCCTTTATAATCCAGATACTTCTTAGATATTTTTATGATGGTTTTTTTTTTTTTTGTTAGTATTCTGTTTGATTTTCTTTTTTTTGATCTTCACCTCATTTATTGAGGTGTCTGTATTTTTAATTACTTCTTCCTACAGGCTGTTTCATAGGAGAAAAATCTCCCCTGGTTGTATAAAGTCTGTAGTGAAACATCCAGCAGAACCAGGACTAAGCATACTTTCCTCTACTTTTACCCCACTTTTTTCCATCCCTTGTATCGACTTATCCCTAGTTCTTTCCATTTTGCGTTAAATTTCTAACTCTCCCCCGCATTCCCGGCTGCCGCCTTCCAATTTTCTTTCTGTCTCTCTCTCCTCTTTTCCCACCAGCTGGACATAAAGGGACCAGGATTTGAAATACCAAACAATAGCTTTTCAGATCTTGGTATGTTTCCTAAGGACTTCACAGGACTGAAGTCTATGGGAGGGGGAGTAGCCTGTAAAAAAATAAGTAGATGTTCCTAATCATTGCCAGGAGATGCACTAAGGGGAGCCTACAGGAACTCAGTCACAAAAAGGCAGTGGTGTTTTCCTTGCCATGAGCCCAGTATTGCACTAGCCAGCACTCTGAGTCACTGAAGGGAGCTTCGCTGGGAGAAGTTATGCAGGAAGTTCAATCCAAGAAATCATTCTCAGAACAGCCATTGCCCTACTTTGGAGAATATCAAGTATCAACACAGAGTTTCAGGAAGGTTGTTCAAAGTAATATTCTCATTGTGGTGAAAAAGCATCAGATATGCCAAAGCAGAACAGTCGTCCTTAGCAGTATCTCTCTGATGTCCTTGTGATGGTCATTGTCCCCCAGGGTCATCTGCTCAGTACTGATTGGTGGCACATGTTCAAAATGTCCATACATTTCTTTAAATAGTTCAGGAAATATTTCCCTAATCTCAATGCATTTTGGAGATACCAAGTTGATAGTTTAAGTCAGTTCCCGTCCACATACTTCTTTTCCAGCTCACTACAGTTGTTTTTATTTGTAACATCAGCATTGTTTATTCATTTCCACTAAAATTACCTAACAAAGATCAGTGAAACTGAAAAACACCCAGGTATCCCTCTGCATCCTGCAGCCTGTGACATAGTTGGAAGATTGGGGTAAAAAATCTTTTTCTCAGAATGCTCCCTTCTTCAGAGACAGAGAAAAGGATGATATAAAATGTTGGGAGGGCTTTTAGCAAATGGCACAAAAACTAAGAAACAAACTACGGATATTTTCTAGTCTCAGATGTCTATAATGGATTTCAAATCAAGCATTAACTGTGGTGTATTTTTGCTAGAATAGGTGTCCCATAGACTTTTGAGACAGGTCCTTTGTTGCAAAAAAGGGGAAAATAAGAGGCAGATTCCAAAAGACCCCTTTGATTTATATTTTTGTATCTTGCATGGAAAATGGAATAATTTGGTACAGAGTCACTGTTTCTCGCTTTGTCCTTTAAAGTGTGATGTGCTAACAGTGACATGGACCAGCTTGTTATCCAATGCTTTATGTATGTACTCTTCCTCACAAGCACTGCTGAAACACCACATGAGCTATTCTGTGTGATATAATGAGGAAAAGCACAGTAACCAAGGGCATCTCTTCATATGCCTCTCTAATCATGGTAAGCCTTTCTGTTTCTGAACTCCATGAGTGGGTTTTCATCTTGTGGCATGCAATGTACTAAAACAAAGAGTGGGGAGACTGTATGCTGCGTCATACAAAGGGAAAAGTATGGCAAAAAATCTCTGTATGAAATGTATTATTGCTGAGTTCATTGCTTATGTATTTCTGTATCTGAGGATAAGGTTTTCTTAAGTCTGTCACCAGACCTGCCACAGTTTTGGGCAAAATAGGTGTTTTCTATGTGCTTCTGATGTTCCTCCCTTAAAATGAAATTTACAAACCTAAACTGGCACAAGATGAACTGGTACTACTCACAGGTGAGAGCCTAGACAGCACCAGGCTATGCTAGTTGACCAGTTCCCCAGTACCAGCTCCATGCCTGAGGCAAGCCCAAAATCCTCACTCTGACTGTGGGAGGAGCTAAAACAAGAGTGAAAGGTGCAGCCTCCCTTCCTCCCTTATGCCCCAAGTTCCGAGGGGAGGAAACACACATGCATTTGTGGAAGACAGCTCCAGCATTTTCCAACAGATCCCGTGTTTCATGAACTAACAGACCAAGACAGCAGTGGGAGGGGCATGACTCTGTACACAGGCTTCCCTCTCTTCAATTGAAAAGAAATTTAAAAGAAACCACAAAAACAGCCCCACAAATACATTGCGGGGGGGAAAAAAAAAAAAAAAAAAAGCTTTATGATCTCTTGACATTTAGGCTCACAGGAAGCAGTGCTTTCCAAGCAATTCATACAGAGGTGCCCGAATGTGTCTTACACTCAGACATATAAGATTAATGCAGTTTTTCTCAGAATCTTAACAGAAGGACCAGCAAACAACCAAGCTGATCTGACAAAATGTAGACATACTAGATAGTATGGCCCTGGACAGAAAAGCGTAAGACATTTGAAAACCTTCTGTTTAGGGAGCGTTGTGTCCTTTCGAAATATCTCAAAGACAGCCTTGTGCAGGCTTCACAATTAGTGAGGGAAAAAGAGGATTGTGGAAAAAAAAAAGGAAATTAAGGAAATGGGAGAACACGAAGAGCATTTTAAGAGGTTGAAGGCAAACCCCCCACCACAGACACTGGGCGAAAAGGGAACTAAAAATAGGCAGCATGAGACAGGGCTCTCCAAAAGACAGCAGGAAGGACACTGTGTTCTGGAAACTAGTGTGACCAACCACAAATGTGCCAAGACTCTTGTACATTTTGTTGGCATTTTGCTCAAGGCTGGCACGTAATCCATACCAGGAAAGGTATCACCAAGTAGTCAGTACCCTTCTATGGGGCCTGTTTTGCCAGTACAGACTCCTGAGAGATCAGAGGCAAATGGCTCATCAGCCAGAGACAGAAAATGATAAAATTAAGACCTTCCTGGACTCTACCTTATCACCAGAGGAATTGACACAAGCAAATTTTTATGTACCTTTTTAACTACATGAAAAAAAGTTTGACCTTTTTTTGACCTATGTACAGTAAGTTTATAGCTATTTGTTCTTATGCTTACATTGGTATTTAGTTTCTTTCTAAATTAGCTTTACTTAGCTTATCTTCTGCTCCCCTGTGTTTACAGAGAGTAATCATATTCCCCCCACTAAGTTAATACACCAACCTCTGCTATTTTCTTATTGTATACCAGATTTTCGACTTTGTGATCATTCTCTTTTTCTACTTCTGCACCTACTCTGGTCTAATCTAGTTGTTCTTGAAGTGGGGTAAACAGAGTGAGAATGAAACTTCAAATACAAGCTCACAAGCACCTTGCAAAATAATACCTCTCTGCCTCCACTGAAGTTGCCAGGACTGATAAAACATCTGAAGGTAAGTCTTTTTCACTCCCAAATCACACTGATGTTTCTAATTCCTATTATGTCTTACAGAGATCCAGTTCATAATGGATGTTTCAATGACCTCCTAAATGCAATGATTGCCTATTTGTACCATTAAATTCTATACTATTTCTGCTGCAGTCATCTACAAAGTAGCCTTCAAAGTCATTTTTATGCAATGATCTGATCTTCATCTGTATTGACATACTTCTCTTTTTATTAATGACTGGCAGTTTTCATCAACTTATTCCTGTTTTCTCTTCCAAACTCATGAAACAAACATATTGAATGACATCAGTGCCAAGACAGGGTCTCAAGACACATCCTTGCAGCCTGACAGGTTTCTTTTCAGCACAGCATGTTGTCCCATCTCTTTATGTACAACTCAGGTTTCTCATATTAATCTCCATAGTCTCCAATATGACACTTTCTCGGGTGGTACAATATAAAATATTTCACTAGAAGCCAGGAATATTAGAACAGTCTACCCGGGGAAGTGTTTGAGTCATCAGCCCTGGAGGTATTTAAAAGACATGTAGATGTGGTACTCAGGGACACGGTTTAGTGGCAGCACTGGGTTAATATTGGACTCAAAGATCTTAAAGGTCTTTTCCAACAAAAATGATTCTATGATTTCACTATATTTTCTTCAGTTAGAAATTCACTTATTTATCTCAAAAATATATTTTATGTCCATATGAAATGCTTTATGCAATCAAGGTAATGTTTTGTCATGTTTTCTATTTATATCCCTTTGCTTAATTATTCTGTATGTCAGCGGTAAGTTGTGCTAGAAACTAACTAGTTTCTGCTAGTACTAACACTTCTCCAACTGGTCTCACAGGTGAAGTTTGTTCAGTGCCCTGAACTGAGTACACAGAAAGGGTTTGGAGACCACATGTTCCTCACTGCCTCTTCCAATGCGAGAAACAGGAGACACATTCAAAGCAAACACAAGAAGGTTGTACTTCAATCAAGCTGCAGGTAACGTCTGGAGTTTCTTGTCCTGAGATGTTGTGAATGATTAGTTAAAAACAGATGAGGGGGTATATGAACAAGTCAATGAAAGAAGACACAACTGAAGGGCAACACCTACAACCCTCCCCACGTATCCCCTCTGGATATATGAGTTCCTGGACCACAAACTGCTGTAGACTCAGAAACTAATACTATATTGGGAAGTGTGGTGAGATGGATTTTCAGGCAAACCCAGTCAATTGATTCATATATTTATGTAATTTACTGTATCTGATTTGAGTAGCATATCTGAGTCTTATTTCCACCACACCCATTCTAAGATAACTATTCCCATTCACATTCCCACTTTTTACCTCATGGCCAACATCATCACTATTGAAAGCTGAAACAAAGGGTTTGTTTAGCTTTTACATGATATACAGGTTATCTTTAAACCTTGTAATATCCTTAGGGCACATTACATGAACATTTTCTTTTTTTTCTTGCTTTACATGCTGTCATTTTTTGTAATTTCTTTTGTTAAGAGCTTGACTTCTGGATATTGTTACTTTGTGCCTACATTTTCTAAGATCCAGGAAAAGGTTTTTTCTTGATAAGTCCTTTTTCCTTTCCTTGTAGCCCTCAAGTTTCATTCATAAGTTCTTGTCTGACACAACAAATCATTAGGTCACAACTGGGTCCCTTTCTGCAAATTCTCCCGTGCCAAAGATGAAATAGATTTTATACCTTTGAGGTAGACTTTACATGTTTTACATGTAGAGATAAATATTACGCTTTTGAGTCGAGGAATTCCAGTCCTCTGCTGCCTCTCAGTTCTTCATGTTCTCTAAGAAATTAAAGTAAGGACAACAACTCAGGAGAGATTTTGTCATCTGAAGCCCCTTTAAAGCACCTAAGGTACTTACCTTCAACAATTGCAGCCATCTAGTGGACAAATACCAGAAACAGTCACCAGTCAGTAAAAACGTGGTATCCCTTTTCTCGCAATTGTTCACCAATCAGACTAGTATTTGGTGTTTCATGGCTAAAACAGGCAATATGAAAAAAAGTGCCCCCAAATCACTTCATCATAGGCTTGTATGCAGCACAGTTGCCCTGTACTCTGCTAAGACCTTAGGAATGAGGGTGCCATGCTATCACAGAACATGTTACCTCAGGGAGTCACTTGGGCATACAGATTTATTACCTTGCATTTCCAATACCATTAAAAAAGTCATGACTTTACTAATGCTACCATACACTGAATGATAGTGAATACATAACCAGAATGACTTCTACAGTGGGCCACACCACTGACTCACTTGGATGCTTGACAAGTGAGTATGGAGACCGAGTTATGTGTGTCAAGGCCTTACCTTACAGTACTGATTCCCAATCTGTGCTACACCTGCCTGACTGAAGTATCAATCACTCTGCCAAAGGGAATGTCAGCAGTAGCTGATTATCCCTGGTGTGTTTGCCATCACAGAAGCAAACTACATAGGCATTTACCACTTTGGCAAGGTCAATTAGCTCAGTCACTTAAGCAGTGGCAATCCAACAGCAACTGCCTTTTGAAGTGTGAGAATTCTGGAAGGTAAATAGATCAGCCTGGCTTGCATTTGGTGGAGGAGATAGTGCAAAGTTGTAGGGAAAGAAAGAAAGGAAGGTAGAAATCTCTAGACCTGTCAAGAGCCAACTCTGAAAACAGAATTTGTTGGTGATGCTGCTCTAAGTGGTGATTACCTCTTTTAGCATCAGTTGCAGTGGTATCCACTCTATGACCACCAACTGCTTTGCTTAAGATTTTTTTACGCAGATGTATCAGTCACAATTTGTATATAATATAGAGTAAGGTGCTCCCTTAAATCTGACCTTCATTCTTTTTTTAATGACTATGTTTTCATGGAGTTCATAACACCCAAAAAATGTTCTCATGTCACAAAAATGTTCATTTGGCAACATGATTATGATGATGTCCTTCTTTTCCTTCCATCAGACCCAGCCAGCATGGATTTAAGAGGGGCAGGTCCTGCCTGACTAACCTGATCTTCTTTCATGACCTGCTTGGTGGATGCAGAGAAGGCTGTGGATGTCTGCCTGAACTTCAACAAAGGCTTTGGCACCATATCCCATGGCATTTTCCTGCAAAAGCTGGCAGCCCGTGGCTTGGACTGGTGCACTCTTCTCTCGGTTAAGAATTGGCTGGATGGCCATGCCCAGAGTCTTTCATGACCTGCTTGGTGGATGCAGAGAAGGCTGTGGATGTCTGCCTGAACTTCAACAAAGGCTTTGGCACCATATCCCATGGCATTTTCCTGCAAAAGCTGGCAGCCCGTGGCTTGGACTGGTGCACTCTTCTCTCGGTTAAGAATTGGCTGGATGGCCATGCCCAGAGAGAGGTGATGAATGGTGTTGAATCCAGGTTGGTGGTGTCCCCCAGGGATCACTGTTGGGCCCAGTCCTAAATAATATCTTTACTGATGATCTAGATGAGGGGATCGAGTCTACCATTAGCAAATTTGCAGAGGACACCAAGCTGGGAGTGAGTGTCCCTCTTCTGGAGGGTAGGAGGGCTCTACAGAGGGACTTGGATAGTCTGGATCAGTGGGCCAAATCCAATGATAGGAGGTTCAATGAGACCAGGTGCTGTGCCCTTTGGCTACAACAACCCTCTGCAGCACTACAGGCTGGGGACAGAATGGCTGGACAGTGGCCACGCAGAAAGGGACCTGGGGGTACTGATTGACAGCAGCTGAACATGAGCCAGCAGTGTGTCCAGGTGGACAAGAAGGCCAATGGTATCCTGGGCTGTATCAGGAATAGTGTGGCCAGCAGGACCAGGGAAGTGTTTCTTAACCTGTACTCAGCACTGGTGAGGTTGCACTTTGAGTGCTGTGTCCATTTCTGGGCCACTCAGTTTAGGAAGCATGTTGAGCTCCTGGAGCGTCTCCAGAGAAAGGCAACAAGGCTGGTGTAGAGTCTGGAGCACAAGTCCTGTGAGGAGTGGCTGAGGGAGCTGGAGGTGTTTAGCCTGGAGAAGAGGAGGCTCAGGGGAGACCTTTTCACTCACTACAACTCTCTGAAAGGAGGTTGTAGTCAGGTGGGGTTTGGTCTCCTCTCCTAGGCAGCCAGTGACAGGACAAGAGGACACAGTCTTAAACTTCACTTTAAGGAGGGAGGTTTAGGCTGGACGTAAGCAAGGTATTCACAGAAAGGGTGATTGGGCTTTGGAATGGGCTGCCCAGAGAGGTGGTAGAGTCACTGTCCCTAGAGGTTTTTAAGACAAGATAGGACAGGATGAGACCAGAGGAAATACCGTGCGCTACCCAGACCTCCACAGTGTTTAGCAGAGCTTCTGAAGCTCCAGAGCCAAACACTACTGCAACTACCTGGCTAATTCAGCACCAGAGTTAAATAAATTGTTTGCAGCCAACAACATAACAAATCCAGTCATTCTTCCTGTTCATAAATTATGTTTAAACTCTGCATTTTTTCAATTTTTTTTTCACTTGTAAGAAATTCACTGTAACAGTTTATTGAGGAATATGCTATTCATTTTGTACCTAAGTTCTACAACCAGAAACTGAACTCTCTCATCAACAGGCAGTGGAACTGAAGCAGTCATTTCTAATTGAATCTTTGAGCAAAGACAGACCTACTTACACATACATACAAAAACCAGCAACCAATGTTTGCCTGTGTGCATGGCCTGGGGCAGCATTTTTCAGTACTGAAACCCAGTGGTACACAAGAGATAGGAAAACAGATGTGCCATGAAGTTCCCAGCATGAGCAGAGCATCCTCAGCTACATATTCTAGTGTTCAAATCACCCCAGGGGGCTGACATCAAACTGGTGTTAGATTTATTTCACATTCCAGAACAGCAGCAATAATCCTAAATTACGTAGATCGACACTGGACTTTAGTGCCTGACAGTCGTTCGTCAGCTGCAGTCTTGCTCCACATGTACTCAGTCCCTGCAATATTTTAGAATGTTGCCTTTTGGAGGGATTAGAGTACTGGATGTCCCCTGAGAAAGCCGTGGGAAATATACATTGGTCTTGTGGTTAATTTAACAAAGCTCTTAATGTCATTAATATTTAGTGGAAATGTAGTCAAACACTTACTGAGCAGCCAAAATTTAAATAAATCCCCATGGTCTTAAGTGGTCATTTGAGTGTTTGACATAAAATGTACATCTCTGTTTAAAACATGGTATACACACATGAACTTACACATCACTGTGGGTTTTAACATGCTGAAACAATTTGCAACTCTGTTTTAATGTTATTGGCTTCCAAAACCAATGATGATAAGTGAAGTGAGATCTGGAACAAATTAATATATTTCCCAATAACCTGCGGGTTTCTTTGGGGCTGCTCGTAGTACTTGATGGGCAGCCAAGAACTTCCCATAACAACAAAATGTAAAAGAAGGAACAGCACTATTAATATTGATCAGGTGCAAAGTCAGGGACGTAAAATTTAGGAAGTATAAAACTATGGTTCCCCACATAATGTGAACTTGAGATCCTTGTATACATTTATTATGATACAAACCTGATATTCAACTTTTTTCCACTGGATTTCTCTGTGGCTGAAGCAGACAGGGAATCCAGGAAGCAGAAGGAAAGTGCTGCTTTCCAAGTAGGACAGCTGGCTGTCAGCAAATGCCATGACAATGCCAGCTTCTCTGCCAAAGAGATAGAGAGGAGTCCAGAGGAAATATGACTGACCAGGGTGCTTGTGTTTGTACAGAAACACTGAGTGTGCAGGAAAGAAGTTATATTCTCTATTTTCCACCTTTCCCACCAGGCACTTAGGAGCATATATAACCCAACTGGGTTGCCCAGGAGAGGCAATTTCAACCTTCTGCCTCCTTCTCTTCCCTCTAACCCCACAGCTGGGTTTGTCACCCAAGCTGAGGGACAGACAGACCCATGCCTGCGGCTAGTGGTCCCTTGGAAACAGAGACTAATCAGGAACAGATGGCCAGAATTGTTCCAGGAGTGCATACATTTCCTTGGCCATCATCTTCTTAGCCCAGGGATCTGTGGGGCAGTGCCAAGTCGACTGGGCTGGTTGTGCCCCCAGCTAAAGAACTGTGACAGAAAAGGAGCTGCTCTCAGGTGGGCACTTCCCAAGAGCAGGGGTACAGCCACAGGAAACAGGTGTCGCAAGGCACAGGGCAGGTAACACCCTGCAGAGATCCTCAGATTACTCATAAATGAGCTACTGCAGGGAGGAGGATTTAATCCTGCAGGTAAGGTTTAGACTGGATATTAGGAAAAATTTCTTCATGGAAAGGGTTGTCAGGCACTGGAACAGACTGCCCAGGGAAGTGTTTGAGTCACCATCCCCAGAGGTATTTAAAAGACTTGTAGATATGGCACTTGGGGACATGGTTTAGTGATGGATTTTGCAGTGCTGGGTAAATGGTTTGACTCGAAGATTTTAGAGGTCTTTCTTTTCCAACCTAAATGATTCTATGATCCTATGATTAATGCCATACTGCACCCAGCATAATGAGCTCTGCTTCTTAACCTTACAATTCCTTTTTCCCTCTGTGTTTTTCTCCATGTGGCTGTTATATATTGGTCTTTTTTATTACAGCAATTTAAAAGGGAGAGAAAAGACTTTACAATTTGCACCCATTTAAACAAAACAACCCAAAACCCCAAAGCCCAGCTCTGCCATTTAGCTTGTCCAGTTTTGTACTTGGGCACTACAATGGTTCACATTAACAGCTGTAATATTTTTTAGAGGAGGTAACTGGAAGTTCAGAGACACTGAGTGACCTCTCCATGCAGGAATAAACAAAAAACTTTTATTACCAGCTTCCTCTTCCAACAGGAAAGCTGCTCTCCCACACTCCCTACAGTTTACCAAAAATTGTCCCTTCTGTATAAGAAGTTTACTCCGAAATACCACAGTGTGTCTCAGACTCCCACAAAGCTCAGAGTAGCATCACAACAGATCCCAAATCTGTCAACATGGTTTCCCCTCAGTGTTGTTGTTGTAGTCAAGATTTGGATTAAGGAACTTAAAGATTTAGGCACCACCTATATGGAGCACCCAGACACTGGTATAGGAGTCAACAGGGAGCTATGGGTGACAAACTGGCATTTGGATTCGGGGAGATACAAAGACTGAGCTTTAAAAATGCAACACTGGGAGTGAAGAGTAAAAAAATCTTCTACAATTACCCCACAGCTAAAATGCTGTCAAAGTCAGACAGAGCCTCAAACAATACAGTTGATTATGACTCAAATTTTCCACAGCCTCCACCTTCCTAAGTACTCATCTGACTGCAGTAATTTTTAATGTAAAGCCAGATCAAGGCTTCTGAGAAGCAATTTTGGAAATGGTGGTAGAACGAGTCCAGGACAAGGAGGACAAAAAATGAGGGGATTTGATATATAATGAAGAACAAGAACAGCCTTTCTTGCACTATGAAAAGTGTGGTTCAACTACTTTGAGTCTGCTCAGAGCCTGATTCCAGGAAAGTATTTTTTAAAATATTCCAATTGCCAAAGAGGAGAGAGAAGATTTCTGCCTCTCGGAAAGGTGTACTTAAAAAGGGGTACACAGAGTAATTCACCACCTTGAAGAGGGTATTTGCCTAAGTGGGACTGCAGAGCACAAGTTTTAATCCCTCACTGTGTTGAATTTCCTGGTCTTTTGCTAAAAGTGGCAGCTGAATAGTTGTGGCACTCACCATCCCAGGGGAGGGATGCTGCTGCCAGTGCCCAGGATTCTCAGGGGTGACACAGGGGAACTCAGTCACTGCAGCTTCTCACAGGGTGGGTGATGGGAGACTCTGCCTCTCGAAGGAATGGCTCACTAGGGCCAAATTTGTAAAACCAACAATACCATAGTGTGCTCCTGAGCACTGCATTTTGGTCAGAATTTTGGCTTTGGGTTCTGGAGGGTTTTTTGTCTTTTACAACCAAAGGAAGCTCTTTTGTCCTTCCTCTGATGCACCTAAATTCTGATTTTGAACTCCAGCCTGTGTACATGTGTGTGGTGCTAGATGCTTCCTTCACAGACTACTCCCACCTGTACAGATCCTCTGAGGGATATGAATGTGGCACTCAGTACCCAGCTGGGGCAACCCTCTGAGCCCCTTGTTGTGGGAAAGCTTCAGAAAAGAGTAATTCATGGCATAGGTCTGTTTGTAGAGGGGCAGAGATGTAATGGCTGATCTCCTTCACACAGCCCTTTCCTGAACTTACACCGATGTGTCCAGTGACAGCCCCAAGCAAGTTCAGTGGCTTTGCTGAGAACTGATGTCTGTGACATCTTCTGAGCACCGACCTGGAGGCCAAGCCCCACTTTCTGAAAGCCATTCATGGATAACTACAAAGAGCGCTGGTTACTGGTATGTGATCTGTCTGCTGCCTTTTCTCCTTGCTTCAGTTCTGTGTAAAGCTCAGATTAAAAATATATAAAGACCTCTAGGCTGGTTTAGCCAATTTTTTCAGTGCATCTCCACATGGCATATTTTTAGCATGTCTCAACTTTCTGTTACACTGTAAGATGAAATGAGTTGATTCACTTCATGAAAACTGCAAACTCAATCAACATTTGCTTGTTGTGGATATGACTTGCCCTAGTGCCCCATCACTCATGTCCTGCAAAGCATCCTGTGGGAAAGCGGGAAGGAACTTAGACTCAAAGGTTGACTGCTAGACCCTTTGCTGACACCCTAAGGGAGATTGCAGTGTCCCCTGGTTGGCAGAAAAAGTGAAGTTACTCCATTTCCTTTGTCAAATGTGTTAGTAGTCCTTCTGCTGCCCCAGGAAACTCAGGTTTCCAGGATCACGAGAAACTGGTCAATTGAATCATCAGAGATGCACAAATCCATGGCTGCTTCTGAATAAAGGTGCCCTTCATGCATTGTGTGCATGGGGAACTTCTCCTCAAGAGGCTTGTGCAAGACTCCGAGTCCTTTACTCATGTCACACAGTTTTCATGAGATTAAAAATCAGGTTTTGCAAAGCACTAATATGAGCAAATATTTACCATTCTGAGCTGAACTAACATGTAACTGTGCCTACCCCAGTTCAACAAGGATTTTAACCTGCTGCCTGCCTAAAGTGAGCCATTGGCTTAGGCAGCTTGCTGAATAAAAGACAAGGAAGATATGTTGAAAGATTAGGCAGTACTTATACGATTGCGTAAAATTTTCAAGCAAACTTTAAAATTGTTTTCCCTTTAATTCAGATGTTTTATTGGTATTGCTTTCCCAGTAGAATTTCAGTGCAGGTCTCATCTTTACAACAGAAACAAAAGGAAAATAAAGCAAAATTATATTTTCCCATTTAACTGAGTTTTTAATGTCTGGAGTCAGGTCCAAGCACAAAATTTCTCAGACAGACCCTGAATTCTTTATTTAATCTTCCAAAACCCTCGAGCTGTTCTGAAAATGTTTTATCTTGTAGTAATCAAATAAAAATCAATCACTTCAATATAATTTCAAATGATACATGGAACATACGGGGGTCTTGTAAACACAGCTAAACATTACAACATCTGTTATTATTAATACTCTTGACTTTCTGCCAAGTTTATCCATGGTCCTGTTGAGTGAGGAAATCCTTCCTCACTGATACAGGAATCAGATGATCAGAGTTAGGCTCACCAGGGAAGAGGAGACAAAAAGATGTTGATGCATTTCAAGACTGTAAAGGACTTGTTCATATTCTTATTGAAGACTAAGAGTGAAGGAGCTGTTGTCTGTGAATATGACTGAAAGGACTGACTGCCATGTGGATCTCCTCACCCATGTGTTGGGATCTCCTGGGTAACATTAAAGTTGGTGGATGTAATGGGGTGCATTATTCATCCTCAGTGGCTTGTAAGGAGAGGCACTGTGTCCTGCATCACCCAGGTTCTGTTTATCCAACATGCCACAATCACACATATTTACCCAGGGATAACATCATTCAAGTACCCCCTCAGTGATCATGTTTCAGGCAAGAAAAGTATTTTTGCTGTGTTGAGTATCTGAAAGTGGTAGAAACCAAGTAGGGAATCATAGTAATGATGCAAGATGAGATTGAAAAGCTATTTGCTTGTCAGTATACAGAAAGCAGGGCTGTAGCATGCCATGCTTACATCTGCAGGGATAAACTGCAAGGTTTGAGCCTCATGTTTCTGACGGCTCAACAATGTTTTCGGTAACATTGATAAGGATTAAGACAAAAAAAATTCTCACTGAAATCTCCAGGAAAAATACATTCAACACACACACACACACACACATAGAGTTCCCACAATCTAAATCAGTTGAGACCTATCCCAGAGCAAACTCCTCATCCTTTCTTCCTATTTCCACCCTATTTGTTTTATGCCATCTCTTTCTAATACAACCAGGGAAACTGATCAAACACATTCTATACATACCACCCAGCCCACAGTCTCAGCATCCCAGCTGTATTCCTAACCTCACAAATTCACAGTGAAACCATCTCCAGGGTTTCAAAAGCATAGCAGCTTTCATGAAGGGAGGCAGTGGGAGCTCTCTTAATTAGCTCTGCTTCTTTGTGCGTTTCTAGACATGTCTCTGTCTTTGTTCACCTTTAAGAGTTTAATGTCAGGGTAGAAGTAGAAGATTTGTCTTCTGTAAAGTAGCATCACATTCTTCAGGGTCTTCTTTTTCTCCTGGTAAAGATTTTGAGTCTCAGAAAAATACCTGGGGCCAAGCATCCAAACAGAAGGAGGTGAGTTTTATTCAGTCTGTGCATTTATTGAGGACTAACAGAGGAAAATCTGGAAACCCAGCCAGTAGGTGAGCATTTCATTAAGAAAAAGTCCTTCACATGTTGTTCCTACAACTCTGCAAGGGAAAATTCAAACACAAAACCATCGCTGATGTAATTCAATCCTTTCTGGAAGTATAAGAAAATGAAATTCAGTCTTGATAGCTTAATACTTTCAGCATTTCCACAGGAGACATATCTTACCAATTGACAGTCATTTCTAGAATGCAAGGAAGGCAGCAGAACTGTGAATTTTCTCACCAGTGCTTTGAAGTACAAGTCTATACAGAGAAGAGTTGAGGACAAAGCCATGGAAAAATGGGTTCCAACTTTATTTTGTTCCTAATTTCATTGTCAAAGGTTTGTAACAAGGAAGTCACATGATCTTCTAGCACATTCAACCTGGGCTGAGAGGCCCTGAGACAACTTATCACTCAAGAATGTGTCTAAACTACACACAGCAAGGTTTTTTAAGGAGATTCCAAGTAGAATGTGAATCTGAATCAAGTCAGATAGTAATTTAAATCATTATTACCATTCCTCTCTGGCTACTAACAAATGTGTTTGAAAACTGAGATTCTCCATTAAAATCTGCATGAATTCCAAAATTTGAATTAGTACAGAGCTTGATAAGAGACAGCAGTCAAATAAATTTATATCTTCTGAGAAA
The DNA here is from genome assembly GCA_013398175.1 of Climacteris rufus. Lineage (NCBI taxonomy): Eukaryota > Metazoa > Chordata > Aves > Passeriformes > Climacteridae > Climacteris > Climacteris rufus. The sequence continues at coordinate 1,262,218 of VZRZ01001321.1, forward strand.
TATTTTGTCTTACATGCTGCAATATTTCTATTACTAGGGGACTGAAATAAAAAGGTTAAATTCTGGGTATTGTCTAATTTTTATGCATTATCATGATGGCTTAAAAGAAAGACGAAAACATCAAAGAAATTGATAATTTTAAAAAACACAAAAAAATGCATCTCCTCCTGAAGATAAGACAGTTACAAACATCAATTCATCTCCAGAAGTTTACTCATTGCTATGAAGAGGCTGTCTTTCCTACTAAGCAAGCTATAATTAAAGTATTTCATACAAAACCACTTCAATATAAAGAAAAATAAACTCATTTTGGTCTCTATCTCAGTTCTACCTCTCCTTCAAACCTCCCTGGACTAGTGTTGGCAGACTACTCTGATCCATCTCACCAATATCCTCACCAATTTCCCCTTTGAAGCCTTTCAGGTCTCTCCTGATGATTAAAACACTCCTTTTCTGCAAGAGAGGGGCAATGATCTAATTAAGGACTACTTACCTTTTCAGTATACACACGTGTGTACATTGTACATCTTACTGCATGTGTAACCTATGCTTTTCAGTGTATTCTTTCTCCTTTCTCAGAAACAGCAAAGTTTAACGGTGCTGACGTTACCTAAAATTACATGAGAAACTACAACTGCATTGCTTTAAAAACCTGTATTAATAAACTACTTCAATGTTTGAAACAATGGTACAACTCTCTCTGTAAGGCCTTTGGTATTTTACTTTTCCCCTGTAAAATAAGGTCCTAATTTTATATAAAGACTTTGAACAAGAGTTACACTTAAGTGTAACTTAATTTGCATACTGTACACAATCTTACTGGTTTATTATCCTACCATTTCAAAAGAGACATTTTAGCTATTTGGGGCTTTAATGTCAGCAAACCACTATAACAACTAAAAATACACACAGTTAATGCACTAAGTGCAGGGTATATAATATATTCACAATCATTGAGCCCAAGGAGTCTGTTCTTCCTCAAGTTATCAATTTTCACAAATCAGCATCTTTATTCACATTTTAAATTAATTGTAGTAAATATTTAGCAGCTAGAATGTTGCTGAATGGAATAGGATGAGAAAAGGTTCATAGGAATATATCCACAGTCAAGTTTAGGCAACTAATCCCATCTGCTCTGTCTGGATTCCGCCATTCATCCTAACTTAACACAGTCCCAAACCTCATTTCTCAACTATTCTGTTGAACAAAGGTCACAGACCTTGTATTCACCATGGAAAAAATAGGCTCAATTGACTATGTTGGCCAGCTATTCATCTTTGTTTCTTTTCCATGTAATATCTAACATACCGATATATTTTTTAAAAATTGAATTCATTAACACATTAGTCAATATACCAATATTGTTTGTTGATTAAGTTCTTGGGATTTTTTCCCAGGCATAAATTGATCAAACAAAATCTCAGATTTTTTTTCATTTATTTACTTTCTCTGCTGTTCCTTTAACTGTCATTTTCTGTAAAGTCTCTGGTCTTTGGGCAAAAGGAAAGGCCTCTGTAATTATTATCTTTTTGGATGGTCTCTATGTATTCTTACTAGAGCATTTCTGCTGTTCGAAGAGACTGTGACCATCCCTCCTACTGAAGGGCTATACTCAAAGAAAACAATGAAAGGCACAATTCTACAACCACCATGCATGGACTTCTCTTTATTTGACTGAATAGGGCTTGGCCTGCAGGATGCTGGAGGGTAATTTTATGACTTTTTGGACAGAGCTTTGCTGTCCTGCCTAAGCACAGCAGACTGCAGGGCACAGCTCAGTTACATCTGTGCTAGCAGACAATGGCTCTGCTCCTATTTCTGATGTAGTCACTGAGAATCTTGCCATGAACTCATATTACTGTAATTCAAATGTGCTACTGAAATAAATGTGATGTATATTTTCCATGATATGATTACTGGATTCAGTTCTGGTCAATTAAACAGCCTGCCCAGGGCTATCAACAGGGTAATGATTAATGTCAATAAGCAACCCTTGCTCACATCTGCTGGCCGCCTATTAAAAAAACAAACAAACAAACAAAAAAAAAAGCCACACCAACATTAAAATGGGCAGTGACATTAATTTCCTGCCTTCAGACACGTTTAGACTAAGAATACTCAACTGCATGAACTGAAGTATCGTGTCCATAAACTGGCAGAGGCAACATGTATTGCTAGGAGTGTGACTGGCCTGAATGACACACTGAACGAGACCCTGGATCAAGATGGAGAGATGGAGCATTCAGCTGCAGCACTGCCCACATCACTTGTGAAAGGTCATCCAGCTTCACAAGACAGACAAACTAGACCAAAGCCTCACAGCACAGCAAGGACAAGCACAAAATGTAACAGAGATAAAAGTGTGTGCGTGTGTGTGTGTACACACTTGAATGAGCACAATTACAACAAAACATCCCCAGTGCCAACCAGGACTTTGGTGCGTGTGTGCAGTGAGCCCTGAGTACCAGCCCTGCAGAAGACAGCAAAAGTTCCTGGTGAACTTTTCATGGGTCTCTGGCCCCCTCTGCTCTCCTTCCACCTGATACACCCAATGCCTCAGCAAGCATGAAATATCTTCTCTGTTCCCATCCTAACTACATTTTTGTCCAGTGGGTTGCATCTCTGAAACAAAGACAACGCTTCACAGTCCAGCATCTCTCTTAGTTCCTTCTCCCATGGTTTTGATGCCACCCTAGAGACTCTGCTGAGCAGTGTGGGGAGCAAAGATGGGCATCTCCCATGCTCCATTGTTTTGAAGCAGGAAATGGCTGCAGAAAACCTGTTCTCAGTGCACACAGGCTGATGACATGGGACTGGTGGGATCTCTTCTGGTCAGAATGTAACCCTCACTGGAACAATCAGCAATTTGGACATCCGAAAATCATTTTATTAAACAACAGTTGTTAATCAGTAGGAGGTCTTTTTCCACAGCCATTCTTTAAAGCCGAAACATTTCCATGTTTCCTGTAATACTTGTGCTTAGTCACACATTGACAAATACAAAGAAAAAAACTCGGATCTGTATGACAGATTTTTGGAACTGCCAAAATAATCTCTTTGAATTCTGCAGCCACTTGACAGCAGGAGTCCAGGAGAAGAGTGTTGAAAGCAAAAACTCGTATTTATTCACTGGAGTTTTTATTGCATTTTTCTCCCAGAACAGGATACCTATCATATTCTGCTAAAAATACATTATCAAATGAACAGACCAAAGACCCCATGGAAGTTTAAAAGTTTCCAAGTCTGCTTTTTGCTACCCAGTCTATAAGCCTGACATAGAGAAAATGGATTGTCCTTTGCTGTTCAGTGAGAATTTAATACACTCAGCCAATGTCTCTGCCAGAGGACATCTTCTGCAGAACATCCCACCATCTTGCAACTTGCACATTCACATGTGCAAAAAGTCTCTGGCTGAGTCTGGCCTCCCCTGCTGTAATACACCACAAGAAAAGAGATCCCTAGGTCAAAATTCCCTAAAATTTAAACACTTCAGAAGTATCAAGTACTCTAATTCAGAGCTATTGATATTACTCTCTAAATACCTAGAGAAGAAGGATTGTGCTGGTTGGGCTCAAGATCATGTGTCACTAAGCCATTAAACTTTCCTCCCCACACCAGGCTGACAGTGGGTCTCATTCAGAGTGCTGTCCAGGCAAAGAGCAAGTCTGCTTATTCTTTTTTTTTTATGGTCATCCCAAAAGGTCATGACTTCAATGGAAGTGAAAGTGAATATCCTCTCCCACATCCATCAATTTTGAAGCATGGAAGGAACAAGCACTTCATCTCTAAGTAGATTTGGAAAGAAAAAGATAAGCCTGGCTGTTTTCCAAAGGACTGGCTGTAGCACAGGGTTGGGACTGGATGTAAGCAATGGAGAAAGGCTGTGGCCCACAGAGGATGGCAGTCCTGTGATCTGTTCTGCTGGTGGCACAGGCCTCAGAAGCTGGGTTGTCTTCTTGGCCTTGCATGACTAGCACCTGCTGCTCCTTACACCAGGCATCCACACCTGAGCAGGAGGAGCAGGCTGGGTTCTCCCCCAGCTCTCTGCCTCATATTTGTACTTTCCTTCTCCCTCAGCTCTTTCCATGGCAAGCCCTGTCTCTCCATCACTCACCTCAGACCAGGCTGGCTTTGTTGTTGAAAACTTCAAGCATGGGATGCTTTGGGGTCTACCTTGAGGAGACAGGTTCAGCATGTGTCCCACAGCAGCCTGGCATCAGCATCAGAGATCCAGAAAGGCCTGCAGCTTGGACTTACCCATGGTGTATCAGCCTCATAGGCAATGTGTGAACATAATTTACATCCACTACACATCCTAGAGTGGGACTGCTGTTCAGAGGCACTTTGCTCTCCCCATAACGTGCCTGCACGTCCTTGGGAGCCCAAGTCAAGGACAGGGGTTTTGCCAGCCAATTCTGAAAGTCAAAACTTTAATGTCCCATTGTGAATCTCTTCCTTAGGCCAACCCATTCCCAGCTGTGTAATACAAATAACATTTTCACCAGAGAAAATATTTCTACAGCATGGAGGTGTACTGTAAATATAAAGCACATTAAAGTCCTTAATGTGTTTGACTCTTTTTGTCTTTTGCTATGATGGAATTATAGGTGCTATGTGGAAATGAGGTTCTCTGCTGATCACCTTCACAGCATACTCTGAGGTGGCCTTCCTAGATGAAATCAAAAACAAGACTCTGCAACAAATACAGACTGAGAACTGAGACTTCATAAAATCACAAATATTCCCTCACAATAAAGACAGCGTTGATGCTAAAAACTGTGTTTTAAATTAATTTTAGCCAAGTGAATGCAGTGCTGGCCATGATGGAGTAAAGCCATGGAAAGAAGTCTCCTGATAAACAAACAGCTAGATGTGCAAGATGGATGCAGCTGGGCACCACCAAGCTTTCGTGGTGACCTCAGCAGGATGAGTAAGTAAACCCAGCATTTTCCATGCAGCAAAGAACAATATTTTTCACTTTGCAGCTTTCTCCTGAGGCTCCCAAGAGAGTAATTATTCTTTTTTCCAGACTGCTTGCAACTGCCATAGAGTTTCCCCCAAAACCCTGTAACTCCTGCCTTATCAATACAAGAAAGGAAGGAAACATAATATGTAGAGTGACACTTTCAACTGTTTTTCTTCATAACTAAAAATGTGGGAAATCTGTGGTTCTGGTAGAAAGGGGTGAAAGCACATCAGTATGGCAAGGTGAAGTGTCTTCACAAGCCTCCTGCCCCTCACTCCCTCACTCACAGACACAACTGGCCATTAACATGAATGCAATGGGAGCAGCTGTTGCAGATTCCCCAGGTTGCCCCATTACATCTCCTAGTGGTTCCTCTCGATGCGGACCCTTTGATCAGCAATACAGGGAAGATTAGATCTGAGCTGATAAACAGCTCATTGTGGGACAAGGCACATGTGGCTCCTGCCAGTCAGTGCCAGATGCACGGCACTGCTGCATGTGCATAACAGCGGCCATGCTGAGCTCCCACGATGCACAAAACTCATGTATGGAATTTTCCCTCTTTGCCTCCAGCCATCCCTGTTCTGCTCCTTGCTAAGTCAAGTAATATCTACCACACTAGCAGTAAAGGGCCCTTGGGAAAAAGGAAACCAGGGAGTAGGCTGGTTGTTCCTGATCTAGGCTTACTCTGCCAGTACAGCATATTTTCTAGAGTGTTTTTTACAATTCAGTTTAAATGACTCAGCTGAGGGGTTTTGTATAACTTCTGACCACAGCCTAACAGTTCTCACAGGAGGTAATATTTCCTAGTGTTTGGTATGAGCTTTCTTCCTTTTCATCTTAGCACTTGTGCTCCTTCAGCAATCCTTCTCCACTTCTTTCTTCATGCTTACAGCCTACAACTTTGCAAGTGGTTACTGGATTCCTCAACTTCCACTAAGCCCTTCACCACACAGTGCTATATATCACATTCATTACTGTTATGCAAGTATTCAGACAGGCTTTATCTAGCTGTCCTAATCTCTCCCATAAACCAGTCCTCAAAGTCCAACAGTGGGTTGAGTTATTCTTTGTGAATTCCCTCCAGTTTGACAACATCAATCTGCAAAGTCCTGATCTTTGAATTACTGGATTGTTACAGTGCTGACAAGGTGTGACCATTTTCTTTTTTATAAGTAACCAGCTGCTTATTTGTTGCATGACACTAATTGCACTAAACTCTACCTCTGTTTTTTTCCCAGTTCCATTATACTCTCCATATTACAATTTTGTGGTAAGCAGCACCAGACACAATTGGATTCCTTAGACTGTCAGCAGCAAAGTTAATCGACATAAATATTGAAAATACAGCAAACTGTGATATATGAAACAATTAAAACTCTTTCAAAAGCAACCTCTCTCTAACCCAGTAAACTGAATTTAGGTGGCTGCAAACCAAACCAAACCAAACCATCGCCTTTAATTTCTGTCAATGGGAAATATTCCCCCTCTTTGCTCTACATTGTTGCTCCTCAGAGAATGAGTAGATATTTGATTAGGTACAGATTTAAACACAAAAAGATTTTCCAAGCCTTGGATCTAGTTCCAAGCAATTACACATTGGCTGGGTGTAACTCAATGCAGGGTCACCCAACTGGAGAGCAGAACAGAGAAGGCTCTTTACAAAGAAAAAAGAAAATATTCCAAGTGTTCCACCTCACATGGAATTCTTGAAAAATGTGCTTCTCCCTTGAGGCCTGGTGTTCTTTGTCTCATTCAGTGGCTGAGTATTTTCCTGTCACTAGCAGACTGGCAAAGAGGTAGAGGATTCAAGCTACAGGGTGAATGAAGAGCTGTCCTGAGCTGACACCAGCTTTTCATGGGAGTTCCTGAAGTTTGCACTTGTGTCACCTAACAGTGCTGTCTGCTGGACACGGGACCTTTGTGTTTGATCTCAGGTATAGCAAGCAGGATGTACCCACCTGTCTGCTCTCCAGTAGCACCGGAAGAAAATAACTTTGCAATAGAGGCAAAAAGTCTCAATCACATGCCTAAGTCTGCCCCTGAAGCAGCCTTTCTAAGAGTTGTTAGTCCCATTTCTAAGGGTACCATTGTTAAGGCTGGTACTCTTCTGATGACAGAGCAATGTGGTCTCTGAGGAGCTCACCTGGAGAGAATAAGAGCTAGTACTGCTCCTCTGGGTCTCAGATCATCAAGATTAAACGTGATTCTTTTAACACTAGAACCAAGTCTAGAATAAGAAACTAACTAGCTCTGACTAGATGACACCAAGTGGTCATAGCAAAATTTACATTTATTATTACTGGAACATTTTGCAAAACTTTCACCCTTTGAACTGGAGTTTGCAGCATTGCCATTTGAACAATTTTAATTTTTATGTAGGAGCCACTAAGTCTGGATATTTTGGGTCGAGGAAGAGCACTCAATTTATTAAAAAATACAAGGGAAATAGTTCAACATGAATTGTTACCATACTTAGAAGCTGACTTACTGTATATTACCAAGATGCAGATTTTAAAGCACTAGTTATTCAGTTAATTAATGGTTGATTAAGCGATTAATAACTAGTCTATACAATGGTGCTAATACAGAAATCAACGAAAATGTTCCTATTACTGAAATACCAAAGGTCTTTGTATAAGGCATTGTGTGGTCTACTCAAACCTACTGAAGTAGAAAATTGCAGCAGATCAGTTACACCATTATTTCAGAACAAGTGTTTATCACACCCTATGCTCTAAGGCTTATAATATCTTTCACAAGAGATATTTGAATGTGCCTTTACTGAACAACATACTTGATGTAGGAAAAGAGATGTCAGTGGTGCATTTTCTCTTCCGTTACAATTTGGTATGTGATATAGGGTTATATGAGGAAGTATCAAAATATATTTTTAAGTTAGTCATCTGTTGGAATGTGTTCTGTTAGGATGTTTTCTTTTCTTCTTTAGATGACTCTGTGAAATAGTTGCCTAGTCATTTTGCCAGCAACCATGAAACCCCAGCAAAACATCACAAGTCTAGCCAATGCAAGACTGAAAAACTGGCTACACTGAAAAATTAACAGGTTCTTCCATTGTTTTTGAAGGGCTTAAATTCTTCCCAGCTAAAGAGTCTCAACCTGTGCAGGCACACATGGGAAAGGAGAGGTGTAGTGATGAGAAAGCAAATGCTTTCCATGCCCACAGGGAAGGGGAAGGAGAAAAACAGCTGTGTGGATAAAGGTGTGTTGAGGACAGGTGTACTTTGTACTACACCTGACCCTAGCAATGAAATTCTGTTGCCTTTCTATACAGGGTTATCATCCTCTCTAAATATTTCCTGTATTGACTCTGATCCCTGCACAAGGCATGCTCTGAATTGAAAAACTGTGACTTGAATAAGAAGGCAAGGATAGCATGAAACATGCAAGGGAGGGCAACCAGTGCTGTCCCCTTTCTTCCTGAGCTGTCTGAGTGGGTCAAACAGCCTGCTTCTGTCTCTAACATGAGAGCAGCTGGCTGCACCCGGAGGATTTACTCCCCTGGTACCTATGCAGGCCTGCTCCATGAGTGTACAGCCACTTCACCAGCTGAGCTACTGTGACCACTTTATAGACTTGCTACTCTAAAAACACTCTGTGACCCCCCTGTTCACTGGAATGCAACCCCCTATCTTACAATTCACCTTGAAACTTGGGCTGTGTTTCCTGAGCTCCTCAGGAGCATGCTTTCTGACATGCTCATGCCCTCACTGCTATTGCCAGATCTCCTTATTTTAAATAAATTTATATGGTCTATTTAGCATCATTCCAGTAGTCTCCTTACTTCCCATTTAAGATCAATACAGAAGAAATCAATAGACTAAACATCAGTTCCCTCAGACACTTCTCTCTAGACCATAATGCATTGCTGGCACCTTTTCTTTATAGCTGGTCTGTTAGCTGTCTTTCTCTCTTTAATGTAGTGATTTTATCTGAGATAATTTTTATTAGAAGAAAGTTAAAATTCCTGGAGAAACTCGGCATGGAATAATGGTCCTGGAACTCCAAATATGTGTTACTTGTGCTATTTTATGTTTTACTGCATGGAACAAATGAAATGCTGTTTTGTTAATAACACATGTGATAGACTTCAGATGATCCCATGGACTCCTAGAGCACAAGGACTCTGGCCTTTCTGTAACCACAGCAAAAATCTCACTCCATATGAAACTGTGCCCTGAGCCCCTGAGCTCTGCAGGATACCTGGTTTCAGAAGTAGAACATACAAGTGACAGGAGTGACACAGAATGACATGCTCATTGTGTGGGTACTAACCAAATTCAAATAGGCAGGTACTCGGCAACTGCCTCCAACAGGGCACTTGCTCTGCATGACAATCCCCTCTCCTTACTCAATACCAGCAAGATTTTCCCTTCTTCTCCTTACTGTCAGACTCCATCTCACAGCAGGAAGGTTTGGCCCCTCTGGCAAGGGAGGAAGAGCAGCAGCAGGGAGGTTTCTGTAGCTCATCCCTCTCACCTCTCTCTTCCCTGACAGAGGCAGTGGGCTGCAGCTCCATCTTGGAATTCCCCTATCAGGGAAGAAAAATCCCCCCTGATTACAGGAACCCAAATCTCCCACAGAGGTGGATAGGTGATGGAGCCCAAGTGCCACTGTTCTGACATGTCACCTCGTGAAAAAAAAACCTATGCATGCTGAAGTACCTCAGTGTGGGGCTTCCAGACCACAGGAGATCCAAGGCTGAGGGGAACATTTTGACATCTTAGGGACATGGACATACCTAGTAACCCTGGGGGCACTTGGGGTTTAAAGCACCTATGCTTAGGCCCAGAGACAATTTAAAGGTAATACAGGAAATAAACTAGCAGTGGTACTGTAATATAACTTGGAAAATACTGGAGCTAGTCTGCACTGAGGACCACCTGCTGAGCATGGAAAATCAGTATGGTGTATCTAAGCAGATGTCACACACAACCCCCACAGCCCTCATGTTAGCAGCCCCACATAACCACTGCTAACCCTAAGAGTGTCTGGAAAACCCAGCACAGAGCTTCAGAGACCGTGCACATGCAGGAACAGGGAAAGCAGGTAAATAGTTGAGCAAACTAGCAGAAGAAGGGAGGAGAGAATATGGTAAGAGAAAAGGCAGGAATGAGGGAGGGCTGGGGAAGGGCCAAGATGGTGAGGGCAGGATATTTCAGGCAGAGTAGGAATGAGTGATCCAGAGGGAATGACAGCAGCGATGTGGCCAGAGCTATTAACCAGGAGGATGAACTGAACAGCTTTTCTAAAAGCCTAGAAGCAGGGAGAGGAGATGTGCTTGGGAAGCCAGGCAGGAGCCTGAACAAAGTTGTCTACATCGCAGAAAAGTCAGATTATCCTCTGCTTTTGTAGGAAGATCTAATAACTTCACTTGGAGACAACTTTCACATCTAAAAAAACAAGAGGATGGAGAAGGTACCAGCATTATAAGCCTTTCTCACCAAGACTGAAAGAACTGATGCCCTCAGCCTTGTTCAAGGAAGCAGAGAAGACAAGACTTTTAAGAAGAAAGAAGAGACATTAAATGTTGGCTGTGTAAAGGACAAAGATGGGAGAAGGACATGAAGAGGGAGTCTGCCAAAAGAGACACCATGTAAAAGCCACTCTATGACTGGGAAATCATTGCTAGAAATTTAATTCTGTGAGACATCATCAGGTTGTTCCCAGAGATGGAGCTGGCAAAAAGGAAAGGAGCATGTCTTATGAAGAGCAGTAGAAAATAAAGCAACAGCCAGAAAGAAGGCTAAGAATAAAGGCTTGGAGAAGGCCAGGGCAGCTTTCCAAGCAGGAGCAATGGCCCCAAAGAAGAGAAAGTTTCAGAGACCTGAGATTTGGCTCAGAAAATGAGTCTAGAATCTTCAGTTAAAAAGAAGTGTTCCATGGTCAAAAACAATACAAGAGTGGTTAAGCTGGGGCTCAGAGGGAGGAAATGTGAAATAGCAGCATCTGGATTATCCTTTACATCAGGATAAAAACACCCAGGGACCTCATGGTGTTTTAGTGGAGAAGGGACAGGGGGGTCCACTTGTTGTAGTTCCAGAAGGGTCACAAAACCACAGAAAGGATAAGGTCAGAAAGGACCACTGCACGTCATCGATTCCAACCCCCTGGCTCAGGCAGGGTTCCCTAGTGCACATTACTTAGGATTGTGTCCAGGCAGCTTTTTAATCTGTCCAGGGAAGAAGACTCTCAGGTTGAAGGCCTGAGGAAGTGCTGCCAGTGATCTCAGATCCTGTGATGGAGCTCAAAAAAGGGTACAAAAGTGGCACCTCTGCTCCTTGCAAAGGTGAGCATCAGCACCCACACAGAACTGGCAAGCACCAAAAGCAAACTGTTCTGGTAGTAATTGTAAATGTGCTTTGGCTAACATCTGCTGTAAAAAATGAAACACAAGAAAACAATTTACCAGGCAAAAGAAAACGTTTAGCGTTTTGGAAAGCCTTCAGTCTGCACAGAATTTTTCATCTCTTTTACCACAAAGAACAGTGAACACTTTTTAAGTCACTGACAATTAGTCTGACACATCCTCAGAGCTGCAGAGCTTTCCTCTCAAAGTCTGATCTCTTTTTGCTGTAATATGACGTATTTTTTTTCAGCCCTATGTAACAAAAAAAGCAAACAGAAAAATATACTCAGAATTAAATTCATTAGAAAGATGTTAAAACAATTTACTACCAAAGTAATATCACATTTTGGAGGAGAGAAAAAAGTTTATCACTATGAATCAAAAATACCTTCACAAAATTGTTTTCTTTTAGAAGTAAGAAGAAAATTGGAATTAGGCCCAGTTCCTACAGAGAGAGCTTTTCAATTTCCTTCTTGAAGCAAAAGTCATATCCAGTCAACACAGGTTTTCCTGATTAGGCTCAGCAGGATCAAACACGATAGTAACTAAAAGAATCACAAAAATACTTGTTTAAGCACAGGCAGTCATAAGACACAAGACTGATCAGAACGGAAAAGAGACAACTTTACTCCCTTGGACAGTGGTTGGCAAAAAGCAGTTTCTGTTGTTTAGATGACCTGTTCTCTACATGGACATACATTCATGACAGTATGTAAAACTTTCAGTTTGGGGGAAGGCAGTTTCTCTTTGGCTGAAAATAGTGATCCAAACTCTTTGGTGGTGTAAGACTCTGGCTCTTGTTTGAATTTATGCCTGTTTAATTTGGGTACAAATTTTACCAGCTGAGTATTCATGCTGACCCTACATGTTTTAGTTCAGAGACCTGGAAGATGTTTTCATTAATATTTTTGTTCCAGATATCATAACTGACAAGTTATGATATCTACTGACAAGTAGATGTTTAGTGTGTCCTTTTCCTTACCTAGCTTTGCAGAATCTCTAGTTTCAAAGTCCCTTCCAAGTGTCAGTAATGACTACAGTTCCTGAGGAAGTTTGCTAAAATACCATGGATCTATCCAGAATTTCTGGGCTTGCTTATTTCTATTATATGCGCAGTCTATGTACATGAGTATTTTTAGAGCATTAGGTGGAGTGCTTTACTATAACAGCTAGGTTTGAAGCCTGGAGATGATACACTATTTTCTTTCATAAATAAATCTTGGCTAAAACCTTAGCACTCCCTTAAAACAGGTTCCTTTCTAACTCTCTGGAAATAATTTCTGGTTTTATCTTAAAGGGGCAATCAAGAACAAATCTCAAATGCTGACAATTCTCCAGTTTTTGGCATCCAAAAAGCATAAAAGAAGTTCAATTTGGAGTGAAGCATAAAAGAAATAAAGGGAATTGCTGTAAAAAGCTGACAAGGAAGAACGAATAGAAAATAAGAGAAAAAAGATAGAATTCTTTTAGTTCAAAACCTACCAAATTTTATATACAAAAATTCAAGAAGGTCCCCATTTTCGACATAAGATGTGTTTATCTAGTCTTGCCACAGTTACTAGTGGATTAAACCATGCTTCATCACTGTGAAAATTTATTTAAACAGAAATAAGTTTCAATGAGAAAGCAGAGATTACGTGCTCATTTTTACAAGTACTCTATTTCCATTATAATAGGGTAGTTTAATTCTTGATACAGATCTATGGATTTTAATAGAGCTACCTCTAAGAGAAATTAAAGTTCATAATTCACATTGTGCAAAAAACTGTGAGATTAGGTTCTTTATATTTTTGTGAGGTAATTAAGTGGCCTGATTTCCACTAGTAAAGGAAGTGCCCTAGTTCCCATTAACACCATTGAAGCCGTTCATTAAGATGACTGAAGTTAGAGAGTTCTTAAATCTTGGCCCATAGTCTTTGAAGAAAACACAGAGCCAAAGCCAAGGAGATGTTCAGTGAAAGTTTAAAATCCACCGTGATGCCCTAATTCTCCACTGCTGCATGTCTCCCCCAGCCATGTACAGCTGGGTACAGTCATTGTAAGATATTACCAGGCAAGAATTTTGCACATGCATAGAAAATAAAGACCTGGTTTTTGCAGAACATATAAGCTAAGTATCAGGCAAAATGCTGTTATTACCAAGACCTTTCATACAATGGACTTTAAAATTTAGCAGGCAATTACTGTTTCAATTTTACTGATAGGAGCCTAAAATAGAGGGACAAAGCAAGCTAGACTAGATGGAAATACCCACAAAAATCAACAGATTTAATTTTTAAAGTGGATTAGTTAAACCACAAACAATTCTATGTAGACATCCATTCACAACCAAAGTAGCTTTTATTCTGTTCAATGTTATTTTATTCTGAAAGTGAATTAATTTAAATCAAATTGCAGCCAGTTCTGTTGTGAATAAGAGCATGTAAATTGAGATTCAATACAGTTCACAGACACTTTTAATTTACACCTTTTGTTAATTTAATTAATTGTCCTGAGTGCCTGAGCTCACATAGGAAGTGTGCCAAGGTGCAAAGAGTTAAGGATGTGGCTTTCAGCTTCAGGGTTTGTCCTCTCCAGCAGCCCTTCCTTGGGGTGCTGTTCAATCACCCTCGTTATCACCAGACAGTGGGAGCCAGAGGAGGTATTCTTGTCTTTCCATGTCACCTACGATGTAGTGACAGCTCGCAGGGAGAGCATTTCATGCACTGAATGGGAGGACTGGACAAACACGCAGCACCTATTGACTAGGGGCCAGGAGGAAGCACTCGACCCAGGAGGGTGCGTTCATTGACCTCTGTAGGCACTGAAAGCAGAGACATAGTATGACACACTACAGGGCATGCAGAGTTATGTTTTCAGTGGTCATCCTAAAAACATGATCGTTAACTTCATTACTTGACCAAGATCAGATTTGTGAAGGTGTAGCTCAATTATAAACATTAAAAGTTGTTACTGAGAAAGGTCTATAAATACCCACTGCATCCTCCTTCCTACTTTTTTTTTCATCATCTTCAGCTTGAAATTTAAGTTTATTATAGCAAGACCATCTATCTACAATCACAACGGAGGAAAAAAAAAAAATCAAGAAGGCTTTTTCTCTTGTTTTCCTGGCAGTTAGTGATGAGTATATCAAGAAAAAAAAAATACAGCGTCATCGTCCGTATTCCATGAATGGGAATTGCATTTCTCTACAGTTCTTAAGAGCTTCATAACAGAAGAAAGTAACTCAAAAGTAGTAGAACAGTTATCCCTAAGAGGCTTCTTACTGAAAGAAGGAAATGGGATGCAAACGCTTGTTTAAGAGGGAGAGTAAAGTATTTAAAAAAAAAAAATCGCTCTAAGACTTAGAGTCTGAGTGCCTTCAGAGTTCAGTAGAGTAACTCGGGACAATTTTGACTCCCCTTGAAGATAACTGCTGAGCAAAACTTCATCTCCTTCAGAAGGCCACGCACACTTTTAGAACAGTCTTTAAAGCCCTTAACTATTTAATCTTAAACGGCTCACAGCGACGTGTAAAAGGGACAATCCTGAAATCTCGGGGAAAAGGAAATTTCATTTTCGGGGAGGGAGCAGACCGGCGTCGCTTCTCTACATGAGCCGGCTCTCTAGATATAGCGAGAAGTGTCCTGCTGTGCTTATTCTCGAGCCGGTTCTGGAAGCGCCCCCACGGCTCAGCCACTGTCGGGGGGCAGCGGCCCCACCGCGCCCCGGAGCGCCGGGCTGGCCCCGTGAGACCGCCGGGGGCGCGTCCCACCGCCGCCTCCGGGGCCCGCAGCCACGCCGAGCACCGCGTTTTCCAAGAGTAAAAACAAACAAACAAAAAAAACCAAACAACAAACCGACAAGAAACCAAAGCGGAGGGGTGGGGGGGAGCTGCCTGACCTCCCCCCGACGCCCCCCGGCCGGGACAGGAAGCCTGCG
>VZRZ01001321.1:1282466-1295219 GCA_013398175.1 Climacteris rufus
TTTTTTTTTTTTTTTTTTTTTTTGTTAATAAATTCTGTATCTCATCTGGCAATGTTAGTTCTCTTGTAAATCTCATTAAAATAATTCTGTATGTGTCCTGATCTGGCACAAAGCAGGCATTTCAATAAAATGCTTTGTTGTGGCAAAACTATTAGAAACATAATTCATTATAAGGCTGAAAAACATTTCCATTCTTTGGCTTGTTTTTCCCTTAAGGGTAACTGTGTTCATGTTGCCTCTGTTCTTTCGATGAATTCCAGTAGTGGTTTTGTTAAAAATGTGCTTTACTCCATATTAAATAAAAAAAAATACACAAACCAAACACAACTCCCCCAAACCTGTATGTAAATTAGCTTTCTGCCTAAATCTTTAAATATAATCTCCTTTGCCCCTACTTTATGAGACCTTTGTTTTTAAATCTATACTTTCTATTGCAAACTAATCAATCCAGTTTCCTGAAAAGGGAGCAGACGGTCTGGATTTTTCATGTTTTAAAATGACTATTTAGAACCAGTGCATTAGGAGGTGGAATAGGCCTGTGTTGTGTGACCTAGTGAAGTCAGTGATATATTCAGACTTCCAGTGAGAAAGTATTGAGTAGGAAGTCTGGAAGGATCCAATTAACTTTGGCTCTGCTCCACGGTTATGAAATTGCAGACCAAAAAGCTTAGAATACAGTATGTTTTGTAAAAGGGCATTTTGTTTTTGCCATTCAGATTTTTTTTTTTCCCATATCTTGAATTTTATTTTTTGGGCTTTGATTCAATATTTAGTCTTGTTCCTGTTTTGCTGGATGTGTCCAAAGATCTATGGATACATGCAACTGACACTGTGTTTCATAAAAATGAAATATCTGAAAATAAATAATCTGACTTCCTTGTAATAGTAAAATAAGAAAAAAAAAACCCAGAAAGTAAAATCTGAGAGCAGGATTGGAGGTGCTAAATGTCAAACACCGCACTGCATTAGGCCTGTTCCATCTGTGGCCTGAACAAAAGCTGGCTAAAAAAAAAAATTGAAGTATTGGTTGAGAGCATCACTTGTATCACCTGCAATATGATTTTCGTAACTGGTAGTTGTCACTGTGCCCTTGCCTTGGTTCTGGCAAAATAGTGACAGGGATATTTTCAGCTAGATAAACAGGGGCAAGAGACAACAGTTGTTTGTCCCATTTTATTGTTTATTTCTTGAAAACCACAAACATTATAAAACAAGTCCTACAGAGCCTTTGGAAATTACCCAGCACCATGCAGTTTTTAGCTATTAGTCACTCGCACTGAGACGGCTTATGCTGTGTCTATGGAAAAGATGAAGTCTGAGAAAACTACAGGATATAGTTGCATGTGAAATGGGGAATTCTGACCAAAAATTGACACATGCACCAACCTTTGTGCGAGGAAAGTGTTGAAAGCAACAAGTGGATTGAAAAAAATTCACTGGCGTAAAAATGAGCATGTGCTGTATTTGAATCAGAAAGTCCCACCATTTTCGTGCAATAAGCCAAGGACAAAGTCATCAGTCCTTTCCTAGCTCCTTGACATTCAGCTCACTGGAGTTTCCAAGTTGGAAGTTTAGTTTCGCTTCCGCCTCCCTCCCTCCTTCTGTCCCTCCCTCCCCAAGTCCCAGCGCTGCTCCGGAGTGTCGCAGAGATGAGCGCTCGGAAGCAGGGCTGCAGAGGAGGGTGTAAGCTTTACCCAGCTCACGCATGTGCAACCTGGGTGAAGCTGGCTGAGACAGTGGGGTGGCCCAGATGATAACTAAGAGAAAGAAGTTGGCTTGCAGGATGCGATTCGCTGATGGCTGCAGCTTGCGCAGCCCTGATTTTAACTGATGCCAAGGGATGAGCTCTTGCCCTGGAATAACATTTGTGTTGTCTGGGTGTGCTCCAGATACTGAAGAGAATCCTACCAGGCAAAATAGCTTTATTTATGCATTGATAGATTCGTACTACCTCTTGATTTGCATTTTGTACTTTTCCAGTACCTGTTGTTGCTCTGTGAGCCACCATCTGTATCAGAAAAGATTTTTACTGACAGAGTAGCGACACTCTTTCACAGTATTTAGTCCTTGCAAAGTAGGCCTCTTACCAACTTAAAATATTGTGGACTGTGTGGCAGTTATTTCAGTCAAAAAATGAGAATGGAATATTCAACAGCCAAATGACATGTTGAAAATTAACAGGCCATTAAGAGAGGGATAGTGCCAGGTGTGTGTCCGCAGGGACACCTACCGGTAATAGCACAAAAAATAATGTTGCAGCAGGGGCTTCATCGATGGCCATACAGATCCGTCCAGCCAGCTCACCAGTTGTGCTTGTTGTTAAAAAGGAAGTCCAGAAAGTTGCTTATTTTTCTCATTTCATGACGACGTCATCGCTACACGGCCTTCAAGGCCAGAGCTGTGCTCAACTATAGCCCTAATAAAGCAAAATTGTGCTGCTGCTTGCTTGTATGAGTAGATAGGAGATGGTATTAGTCCTTAGACAGAGTCTGGGAAGCAGATGCTCACGAAAGAATTAAGTTGAGAATGTCCTAATGATAGGGCAAATTGAAACCATAAGGCTGAGCTCAGTGGAAAGTATATCAAATTAAAGTTTCTGGTACTCGTAAGCCTTTATTTAGATGTGTCTCTTATCTCAAAGGGATCTGCCAAATTAGAAAAAGCGGAAATACTGCAAATGACAGTGGATCATCTGAAGATGCTGCAGGCAACAGGAGGTAAAGGTAAGGAGACAACAATTTTTTTTCTTATTATTTGGGTAAATCACAGCAAAAAAAGTGCTTTGAGGAGCTGTGATAGGCGTTTCCAGATTAAAGGAGTGGAAATCAATGCTAATGGCAGGATTGAACTCGTGGGAAAGAACTACTGGGACAAAAGAAGCACTTGACCCTGGGCTTGTGTTTGCTTTCATAACACTGTGGGAGTAAAGGCTTCATTCACAGGCAGCCCAGTCAGAGATTTGTTTGGGGTTTCCAAAGAGCACTGAAATCTGCACAGGGAGACAAAACAAATACACAAACACCAAACATAAACAGGAGGTTTGTGGCAACAATTGTGTAGCAAAAAACTGATGCTAAACCTCATTATTGAGCAGCTATACTGAAGGAAGTGAATGGAGAGGAACTTTAATTTATGTTTAAATATTTTCTTTGTTCTGGAAAGACTTCACAATTCCAGGTTAGACCATCTCATTCACCAGAACAAAACCCAGCCCTGCTCTGTTCAGCTCCAGGTATCTGATTAAGCAGACAGGCAGGTGGCTAGCAATGCTCTTTACATTCATACTTCTATGCTGTATTTATGTGTCAGAGGCCTGGCTAGCTCCCTGTTAATGGGTGCTGGCATGACACAGTGGCTGCACTGGCTGACCCACTAGATCAGCCAGGAGTCGAGTGTACCTCGCTTGTGCAAGCTGACAGTCCCAAGGCTGGAGGCCAAATGGTTTCAGCCACCCACGAGGTGTTCTGTGTAGTCATGATTTTGGAACTTACTTGGAGTGAAAAACTTGCTGGCATGCCGTAAGCATAGTCCCATGTCCTGTGCCATCAACCCTGATCATGCTTCAATTGTTGTAATGGAAACCAGCTGATTCTTCATTCACCCACCATGCCATATAGGTAAAGGGTAGAAAAGAAACTACTGCTCTCTCTCTCTTCCTTTTTTTTTTGATCAAAGTTTTTAGCACACGATTGAATTACCGCTCCTCTCCGTACCTTGCAGCAATTAGACAACTCAGCTTAGAATCAGTGCATGCCTAAAAATAGATGGCTATAGGAAAGCATGTTGAAGGCTGATGTTCTGTTATTTGTGAAAATTAACACCAAGCTGACATACCTTTTTTCTAGGTGTTAAGGAGTTTTTTCTAGGAGTCCATTTAGGCTTAAAATTTATGGGTAACTCGTTCAATAAGAGATGAAAGGAATTTTATTGCCCATCAGGTAACAGATATACCTCTTGACTCCTTGGAAAATGTGCAAAATTTAGAAAATAAGTTAATGTATATGTGAATAAAGTCCTTGAGAAAGCACTGTTTAGTTGGTAAAGCTACACTCTTGAAAGTTACGAAACGCCAGAATTGATCATGCTTGTGCGGTCTGGATCGGGATCCTCTGTGTGTCTGAGCAATGGTGCTGTCTTTAATTGCGAGTTTGCGTGCTGGTGTTCCACAAGCTGTGTCTCACTGGGTGTATGGAGCACACAGTGCTCAGCTGCTGAGGGAAGTGGTGGCTGTTTCATTTCATGCTCCCCACGCAATGTGCAGCTCAGCTATCCCAGCCTGACCCCCACCTCACACTACACATTGTTCCTCTGAGGAACTGCAGCAGCTCCCACACCTCTGATATCTGAACTAACACTGGGACAGCCAGGAGGTGAACCCAAACCAGAGACCTAATTTATCAGGAAGTTTCCTTCCCCTGCTTCCCCACCCAAAAAAAGTATGCAGGGGATTTTTTATAATTGGGTCAGGTCAGGTGGCCTAGTGGGGCAGGGGACGAAGTGCCTGGGATGGGAGCTGTGGGACAGAGAGAGGTGTTGGCAGGGCCCCAGCCTCTGGCTGCAGCTGGACAAGCTGGATGTTGCTAGCAGTCCCAGGTCCTGCAGTCTGCTCTCTTCCTTGGTCGGTCTATGCTGCCATATCTGTCCTGCCCCAGCTGACACCGGTGTGGCTGTGGCAGTGCCGGGAAGGATGAAGCATTGGGGTGCAGGCAGGGGCAATGCAGGCTTATTTCCGCAGCTGCCTTTCACACCATGATCCACAGTAGGTGGCCATCAATATAATAGCCTATCGTTTCACAAATACTACAACTTTATCTTCTCCTTCTGTCCCACAGATAACAGTAATCTCACTGCACAGATTAAGAAACTGTAAGAAACAGAGGTTTGGGAATTAGTACCGGGCAAAGTTTAAGCCTGCGTTTCCTGCTCGCTTAATGTTTTACTTTGCAACCTAACTAACAGTTTTAAATATAATAGGGTGTTTATAAAGTAGATGTTAATTTGCAAGTGTAGTTATTCCCACTTTGTAATTCATCTTGTGAGCCAGAAGGTTTTTTTGTATCAGCAAAAACAAGTTTTGTCATTTTCCCAAGGGCAAAAACTATTATTGCAGGAAGGACAAATGGGTCCTGATACCCTTATGCTCCCCTGTATTGAGTACTGGGGAGAACTTCTCCTCCTCCTCATGCAGAAAGGAGGACGTCCATGATAGGGAATGCACAAGGCTTGGCAAGTCAGGATGGAGTCGGTCACTGCTCAGCACACTGAGTCCGAGGTGGCCACAGTGGAAGAAAACCCGACATGGCTTCTGTCCCTTCTCTGTTTTTCAGAGCTGCCTGGGCAGGAAAGGCAGGCAGATGCCTCTGAGGTCCTGTGCAGACTCCACGTTTCTGCCGCCCTGAGGCAGGTGCAGGCAGTGGTCTCCTGTTCACATTGAGTTGTTATTTTGGCTTAGAGCCAGGGCTTTTTGCTGATGGTGCAAGCAAGCACAGGGGATTCGTGATTTGTCAACAGTGAGTTGCTTGCCGAGACCTCAGTGTGGTTTCATTGCAGCTTCACTGCAAATTTAGCTTGACTGAGTGACACCTGGGTCAGCACACGGGTTCATAGAGCTCAAATGACTGGTGCACAGTGCGGGTGGGGTACCAGGACTGCTGAAGTAAAACCAGGACTTCCCATTCACTATGAAACGCTGGTATGTGCACATGGTGGTGGGTGTTTTTGGGTTTGGAAAGACATGAGAAACAACATTTTTAAGTCTCTCTTAGAAGGGGAAAGCCAGTGAAGGGGAAACTGGGAAAAGATAACCAGGAACATATAATGGAGCCTGGGAGTCCTAGCTCTCATCTCCCCTCTGTTTTCATGTCTCGGCTGCCATAGGAGACTGAAAGGGAGCCAGGATCACCAGGGCTTTGGGATGGCTTGTCACAGAGCCAGCAGCTCAGAGTCAGGGGAAGCTGGTGACAACCACATCCCCCACATCTCCTCCGGTCCAGAGGGAGGGAGGCTGCAAAGCCCTGGCTTGAGCCGAGTGCTCTCAGGACTCCCAGGCTGGCTGACTCGTGGCCAGAGCTGGGAAGTGGTTTTGGCTGTGCGTCAGCCCTTCTGAAGCTGCTGGAGGTCCTGGAGCCTCCGGCGCAGAAGCAGTACCCACGCCAGGCTGACTGGCACCCGAGAAGGTACCCGGCTATCTCACCACTGCTGGCATGCCTGGCCTTTGTTTCTCAGGAATTCTCTCAAACCCTGACGTTTCCACAGATCGTTTGGTTGCACTGGACCTGGCAGGAAAAAAGCTTTGAGGAATCAGTGCTTGCTGACAGGAGTCCTCAACTCCTCATGCTCACTGCTCTGCTGGCCGAGCCAGAGTTTCTCTCAGGTTCAGATGAGCAAGTTGGCCTGCAGCAAAAGCGCTACTGTGATTTGGCAAAGAGTATAGTGAGCAGGGGATTTGGGGCAACATCGATAAATGTGCCTGGGTTAATTCTGTAATGTGGGCATGCAGTGACACAAGCACTTCTCTCTGGCTTGAAAACTGATACAAGTAAAAAAAGCCATCTGAGATGCTAGCATTTTTCAGAAAGGCAGAGATTATTTCATGACAGAGAGTACAAGGAATTGCTGCACATTTAACCATAATAAGGGCACTTGATCTTTATATACTGACACATCATAGACATGCATATCTAAACATTTTCATTGAAAGTGAGAGGAAAAACTCCACGCCAATCTGGGAGTGGATAGGTTATTATTCTCCTAAGACGGCCACATTTAAACTAAAATAGGAAAATTCCAAAAACTGGAATAGGTTTTTGTGGTGGAAGAGCTGCAACTTAAACACAAGATTTTATGCTAGACCCTTTTAGAAAGGGAGTATCTTTTCATGTGCATTTAATAAGACTTTTTTTTTTTCCAAAGGCTTTTTTGTCCCAAGTCTGTGGAGCTCTAGTTGCTGTTTGTTGAAATACCTCATGGGCCATATGACTGTCAGTCTTCCATCTCCAAATTAGCAATGGCATTACATAAAACGTTTTCTCAGTAAAGCTTTTTATTGTGTGTGTGCAGAGTCATCACAAGATGTTTTTCGTTTGTAGTTAAGTAACACCGTATGTCATATTGTCTTAATGACTCTGTGAAGTAGATGGGACCCCGGCAGCAGCTACAACAACTATCTCACAATGTCAAGAAATAGTTTGAAAGCGTTAGGATGAATGCCAGTGTAGGGAAGAAAAGGCAAGGTAGTACATGCAAGCTCTCTGATCTCCAGCCTGTTTCTTTATGTGGATAAGCATCTCATTCACACATACAGGATCAACACTGCACTGTAGCAGCTTGCTGAGGAATTTCAGGAGAGGCATCATGTATCTTAAGTGTCCTATGGACTTAATTCTTTTCATTTGTATATTGCCTGCATAAACAACTGCAGCCTATTGCATTACAGGGATGGTCACAGAGATTGTTTACAGTTCAGAGAACAAACTTCTCCTGTTGCACATCTTAGCCTGTAAATGGCAAACAGGAGATGTGGTGGCTGAGCCAGGACTGCGTTGGCCAGTTCCACACTCAATACATCTTTTGCCCTCCCACTGCAGGTTATTTTGATGCTCATTCCCTGGCCATGGATTTCATGAGCATCGGATTCCGGGAGTGCTTGACAGAAGTCGCGAGGTACCTGACTTCAGTGGAAGGTCTCGACACATCCGACCCCCTGCGAGTTAGACTCGTGTCTCACCTGAGCACCTGTGCCTCTCAGAGGGAAGCTGCTGCCATGACCTCCTCCATGGCCCACCACCACCACCACCACCACCACCACCACCACCACCACCACCACCCCTTGCACCCTCACCACTGGGCAGCCGCCTTCCACCACCTCCCGGCCGCTCTGCTCCAGCCGAATGGACTTCACGCCTCCGACGCTGCCCCGTGCAGACTCTCCTCGGACGTGCCCCCGCACGGCTCCGCCCTGCTCACGGCCACCTTCGCCCACGCCGATGCCGCCCTCAGAGTTCCCTCCGCTGGCAGCATCGCTCCCTGCGTCCCTCCTCTCTCTACCTCCCTCTTGTCCCTGTCGGCTACTGTTCACGCCGCAGCAGCAGCAGCCACAGCGGCTGCCCAGAGCTTCCCCCTCTCCTTCACTGGCACCTTCCCCATGCTTCCCCCCAGCGCGGCCGCCGCCGCCGTCGCTGCGGCCACAGCCATCACCCCTCCGCTGGCCGTGTCAGCCACCGCCAGCCCTCAGCAGGCCGGCACCGGGGGCGGCACTAAACCCTACCGACCCTGGGGGACTGAAGTTGGAGCCTTTTAAGTTCCACCCCCCCCTACATCTCTTCCCACTCCAGCTCCCTCCTCTCCCTCAGCACAGTGCATGTGCTCACGCCCACACCCCACACCCACACCCAGCCTCTGGGACTCGGTGTGTGCTCCCTGCTCAGCCTTCACCAAAAGGGCCTGGGAGGTGCCGGCAAGCCCACCAAGGAATGGCACAGTTATCCTCACTGCAGGTGTCGGAGAGGACGCGGGGCGACACCGTCTTCTCCATTTGTCTTGCTGGAGGCACCTCGAGGGAGCAGCAATGGCTTTCATAACAGTGTGACCGTATCGGCATGTAGAGGTTTCCTGAAAAATACATAGAAATACGTAGACATTAGAACTAATAATTCTCCAGCTATGCATCCTTGTTTGGCAGAGAGGTGAGGGATTGCATCTATCAGGTCTCCCCAGGCTAGAAAAGGAGTTTCAGTTTCATAAGTGCCTGACATTGAAAAAATAATAAATAAATAAATATATATATATGTGTGTGTTCTGCTAAAACAAATAACATTGCACAGGTATGGGAGAGAGGCAGAATTCTGTATTCACCTTCAGAACTAGGATACTTTTCCAGGACAGAGAATGCTCTTGAAAGGAAGAGGGTTTTTTAGCCAAAAGATTGCCGAGGAAGAATGTTTCATTTGACAGGCCTAGTTCTCCCTTCCTTAGTTCACTTTCTTTGTACAGACTTGCCAGATTGTGGCGTCTAGCATAGCATTGGCAAAAGCAATTATCTTATCAGTGCTGGGATTAATGAACGTTTCAGCGCTGCCTGTGAGCCCTGAGGCCCCCATTTTTATGGCTTAAACATGGTGCTAGCTCCTATCTGCACAAACAGTGAGTTTGTCATGCACCCAGAAGTAACCACCTATTTAAAGCATGCACACTTGGATACAGTTGATTCATGCCAATAGAGGAGACTCAGTGTTGTAAGAGTTCACCTTAACTTATTTAGCTGTATTTGGACATTTACTTTGTGCAAGATCCCTCTTCTTTTCACTATCAACTTCTGGGAGAATGATCACTCTGGGTATGAATGAAGTTACAGTAGGGACAATTTTTAAATTGGCTATTAAGATGCCAACATTGTAATGTGGGTTTGATTCCAAACCAAAATGAATGTATTAATGGGATGTGAGTAAATTATTTTGTCAATACCCAGATAACTAGTGCTGCGTAAAATGGTTTGCTTTCATTTTTTATTACAGTGATTTAAAATAACCTAAGTATTTTAATACATCCAGTCAAGAACTAGAGATTTTATGTAAAAAAAGAAAAAGAAAGAAAATAAAAATAAAACACAGCATGTATTATTATGCACTTGATTTCTCTGCTGTGTGGAGAAAGCAATAAGCATTGAGAATGTTGAACATTATGCAAAATATACTTTAAAATATTTGTTTTAAAAGTACTGTACCTAGTCGGTCTTTTATGCATTACTTTGTTAACCTTTTTTCTATGCAAAAGTCTTTACATATCACTAATTAAATGAAGTCCTTTTTGACTGCGTTTTATGGATGGTTTGTTGCAGTTTTTGTTTGCTTTTGAGGAATACTTGCAGACTGACAGTTGTTTTCTGCCTCTGGTAACAAGCCTGTTTGCTGCTCTGTACTCTTCTGCTCCCCTTGTTCAGCCAAGAAGTCCATCTCGTACAGTGTGCTCTGGAATAGGCAGGGAAAAGCAGTAGCAAAGCAGCATTGGCTTTCAGGCTTGTAAACTGGCTCTGCACTGCTTAATCATACAAACCTATCTGTCCATCCTGGACAGCCCAAAACCCTTGGGGTTTCTAGGGTCAGCTTTCCCAAGGGTTTAGAAGGTGAAAGTTTTAACCCAATGACATCATTAAATACATGGAATGACAAGAGGTAGTTTTTACCTCCAGTTCTGGTCTTCTAATTTGCCAATTCCCACTGAGGCAAGGGTTTGTTATTGTTTCATCTGAGACCTGCAAAGCCCCTCTGTGGAAAGCGTGGAAAGCATGGAAGGACGAGGACAAAGTCTTACATTTCTGCCAAAATAACCAAAATAACAGCTGACAAGACTGAGGCACAGAAAAAGGGTGATCCCACTGAAGCCACTGATCACACTGCAGATATTTCACCTGTCATCAAAAGCCCCAGCTCTGTGGCTCACTCCCTATCATCCTTTCTCCCAAATGTTTAACCTGGAACCTATCCCAGCCTCAATCAGCTGGTCTCCAGCACTTGGTCGAGGAGGGGTTGTGGTTCACCTGAAAAAATGGACAAAAGAGGGCGAAGAAGTCTTGCAACCCCTACACTGTTAATCATCCTTGATATTCTTTGAAGTAGTGTTGTTTGCCAGGGAATATGACATTTTTTTGATTAAGGGCAGAAATGCTGTACTGCTGTACTGGCATGTTTAGCAGCATATAGATGAGGTACCATTCACTTTCTAAACGTGTATTTTCAAGAAAAAAGAGGACATTAATGGCTGATAGATAAAAAGTGGGGATTATTTGCATGAAAAAGCAGGTTGCAGCCCTACTTCACTTTAAGCTGTTAACTATTAACCTGCCCTCTAAGAGCCTGGTAGGAAGTCTCACACGCATGTATCACTTAAAAAATAGTCACCCACTGACTTGGTTTTCCCTAAGGGCTTCAATCTAATTGATGTTCCCCAAAACATCATTTGTTTCCCCAAATGCAATATTCTGCCTCATTCTTAAAAAAAAAAAAAAAAAAAAGGCAGTTTGAAATGACACTGATTAGATACACACCACAGGTTTGTGCAGCCTGTTTGCACTTAGCCCATTTTCATTCTCACAAAACAGGCCAGATCCATGGATGCTGAGTTTCTGATGTGTCCTCTATTCCTTGTTGTGTTCCTATTGCTTGTTTTGTTGCCTTTTGTTTTGTTTTTCATCAAATCACTTGGAGGAATCAGGACATGAAGCAGGAGCTCATCCATCGTGCCTGCTTATTCCTAGTCTGTTGGGAATGTTACCTCTGAGAGCAGATGAATATTTTTCAAGTGAGAAATTAATGGAGAGGACACATATTTCACATGTGCTGTTGGAAAGGCATCAGAGGGTAATAGATTCTGATGGCTTTCGTTGTAGCTGTGCTAAGAGGTCAGAGCTGAAGGAGCCTATGCAGATTTTGACACAGAGCAAGAGAAAGCTGCTTCCTTGGCATAACCAAAATGCAAAAGGTATGATTCGTGGCTGTGCACGTGCAACCTCTACTTCAGCCCTTTTCTATCATTATAGTGCATTCAGTGATGAATGGACCTGGATGAAGAATAAAGTTTGTAATTTATATAATTTAGGACTAGATCATGGCACATACATCAAGAACACAAGTCAGGCTACTTGTTCAACAGTAAGCAGTTGGCTTTGACTAACTTTTCAATGGGCAGGTTTGCAACCTTAAATTCCATTTATCAAAAGGATCAAAGCAGGTTATGCAATTTCCTAGAATGTTTTTCTTAAGAGGAGAAAACTAAAAACCAATTCTGTCATTCAGCATTAGCAGCCTCGAAACCTTAGCCCTCAGCAATGCAAATAAAAAGCACTTAGGCTGCTGAGAGAAGATTATTACCCTAGAGAGGAGACAGGCAATTGAGAGGCGGTGCTGCTTGTCCTCCCTGTGCTCTGATTGCAAGTGGAGGAAATCCGGCATTAGGTATTGCCCAGAAGAAAAACCGGCTACTGTGGCTGAGGGCTGAATGCATATATTCAAAGTAGAATAATCATCTCCTGGCTGTGACTACATCTGCCTGAACAACTGCCAGGAGGTGCCAGTTCATGCTGCTGCCTCCTTAGCGTGAACCTTCAAAATGTTTGCTTTGAAAGATGATGCTTCAATCAGGATGTTATGAGATAAGCCTGGGACATGGATATTAGCAAATTCTTTGGGCTATTGTAAATTAGGGATTTCTTCTTTACAATAGGAAAAGGTCACAAGCATCTTGTAATCAGAAGATACATCAGAAAATACTACTACTGACATGTGAAGTGGACCGTTACCAGCTCTGTAGTCACCAGCCTCATTAGTCATCTGCTTCTATAGGCACAGATAGGCTGAGATCACACAAATGAGAACCTGAGTGATTGAACTGGTGGTTTTGTCCAACTTCGAGAAAAGATGAAGGAATTGGTATAGCTTTGTTTGCAAGCTTTGTGTATCCAAGCCTCATTTGTGTGAGGCTATTGCATGAACCTGAGTTAATTTTAAACAAAACTAAACTTATTACTTGTGCTCTGTTTTTCTGCTTCATCATTTTATGCAGCAAATATTTTTGTGTTCAGAAACTAATGTGTAAAATTCTCAAAAGGAATGACTGCAGCAGCACATTTGACCTTATCCAGAAATGTTAAGCAGAGGAGCACCAAGCAGGTGTTAGCAATGCCGAGATCTCCACTCGAGGGTAAATGAAAGAAAATTTTGACAGATAATTTCCTGAAAAGACCTAGAATTTTTTTTTTTT
>VZRZ01001321.1:1295248-1311772 GCA_013398175.1 Climacteris rufus
GGGGTGGGGGTAGAGGATGGTGGTTTTGGTTTTGATTCTTTATTTTCCCTGGTAATTGCTACTACTGGAAGGTGTAAAGTGCTAAATGTGTAAATACAGTCAGTCATCATTCAGTTGCCTAAATATTTGCCATGTCCTAAGTTAAGCTCCAGCTATCACTGCAGGGGGACAGGTCTCCCTTTTGTCCTGTGTCACCTCTGCCAGTCCTGGGCAGATACCTGGGAAATCCAAGTTGCTTAAGTGGCACAAAATGTGTATGGCCAGGAAACTGAATTTATCCCTGTCTTGCATCATCTTATAAAGGATAAGGATATAAAGGAAAGGAGATAAAGGATTTGAAGCTTAATAATATTTCACATGTGATCTAATTTTTTCAAAGAATCCGACTCCTCACCCGAAGAAATAACAGAACAACATCAAAATCATTTGGTGATAATGCGTTATCATCTATCAGTCCTGTAAAACTAAGACCAGTCAACACCTCAATCAACACTGATTTCAGAAGTTCTCTTAATGCTCTGCATTGCTGCAGCAGTGACAGTGCTTATAAGATGATGTCAATATAATTTATTTTTAAAGGGGTATTTTTCTGCATTCAAGGTGGCAATGTAAAGCTGGGACATATGAATTAGTGTTGTACCCGAGATATTCAAATATCAGAAGCAAAAGGAAATGATTATGGGAAATAAAATGAAATACGTCTGGTTGAATTACTCCCAAGGTCTGAAGAGGCAGACTCTTTTTTTACAGATATACAACTGCCAGTATTGAATTCAAGCAAAGTTAAATGCTTTAGACAATGTTTATCTGAACAGTGCTATTACTTACTCTACAGGAAAGTCCTTCTGAGTTATTGACTTAATTTTGCTTTCTGCCCAGTTTGTATTTGGCATTTTTCTCGTCTACAAAACAAAGTTTTCAGGATGAAAAAATATCTTGATGCAACCCTGAAATTGTGGTTGCTGGGAAATTTCAGATGCTGCTTATGTGAACTGCAAGACCTCTGCACACACTCCAGGAAACAGTGTTTCAATGGAAGATATAAAGAAAAGTGGTTTACCTGTAAAGAATACCCATAGATATTACTGTGTGGTAAGTGGAAATCTAACAAAGGCAACACATAAACCTAAGGAAACAAAATTGTAATTATTTAAAGGCCTACACTTACTTTCCCCTTACTTTTGATTTAACTCAGAATGCTTTTTTTTTTTTTTCATATCTCAGAGAGACAAATAACTTTAACTTTCTTTGGGAAAAGGATTCTCTCTTTTGAGGAGTTTAAAACAAAAGATACATTTAAGGTACACTTTCACAACTTGATTAACAAGATGAGGTTTGTTGTACGTGGATTGTTCACATAGCTTTTAATGTCACTTGCCAGCACAACCCTTGGCTTTAATAAACAAGCCCTAAAGTGAAGTAGCATTGTCTTTCTCCCCACCCCCTCTCCCTCTGTTGCTTTCTAAATGTATTTTGGTGGAGGAGAAGGGAGTTTATTTTTCTTGGCTTTTCTGGGGTTTGTTTTCCTGAGGAGGCACTGGGGTGGCAAGGGGGAGTGGCGGTGGGGAGGCTGGCTCCTTGGGCACCAAGAGCATCTTCTTTCTTCTGGGTAGGCAAAGCTGCTGCTTCTCCTTTTCCCTCCCCTGCCCTCTTTTTGGGCAGCTGCCCCCCTCCCTCCTTTCCCGACAGAAAGGGCACGCAACCTCAGTGAAAGGTCCCTGCCAGGCAGCCACCCCAGCAGGCACTGGTGGCAAGGACCAGCTGCCAGCCTGCAGTTTCATTAGGCTGTCCCAGTCCCTCTTACTGCACTTTTTTTCATTTCCTTGATCATAAAAGCCAAAGTGAATGTTTTCTGATAATTATCTCAGACCTTCAGCCGCAATCTACTGTGACCAATGTGTGCTTCCTTCCCTCCTCATGTTATCAAGAATCCGATACCTGCCCAGCTACAATGACTTTGACCCTTCAATTTATTATTGCAGTTAGTGAATAAAAATGCTACAAACAGGAATCTCAAAACAAAACAAATAAAACCATTTCTTGATACTGCTGAAAACTGACCTTCATGTGCCGCCCTGTCCTCCTTCAAGGCCTGCTAAACCGACAAGAAAGATTCCCATTAGTAAATCACTATTGGATCATTAAACCTTTTTAAGGCAGTATGCGCCTTACCAAGAGAATGAGGATTACGACACAGCAGTGGCTGCTGCCCACTGACAATCATGGGAACCGACCTCAGTAATAAATCCATTAATTATCTGGCTCACTTTGACCGGTTCTCACGCCAGAGCTGCTCCTTTGATGTGACCGTCAAAACCCAAGGATGCCCAATAGCAGTAGCCACCAACAAAACAAAAGAGAAGTAATAATTCAGTATAAATATGTAAAACCTTCTTGCCCAGATGCCCAGCTTTTGCAGTGAGGTATTTCTGTGCCTGTGGTTCAAACTGGAAACCAAAAAAAAAGGGGAAATAAAGTCCTTTTTCTCCTGTATATAACTTTTTAAGTGAAGAAGAGCTAGACATGTTAGAGAGATATTTTTTAGCTATTGTTGATGTACAAGACTTTTTCAGCTGGGAAGAGGTTCCCTGTTGCTTTTCAAAATCAATCTTATAGTTCAGCATCAATATGGTCTTAGGACTTGTCTTTCTCAGGGACACAGAGGAACTATTCCTCTTCAGTGTGATTATTTGTATAAGCGAAATTATTTATGCTTTTAAGCCCCCTGCAGGACAAAAACTTTAGAGGATGCATGTTTATTTGTCTGGCTTTTAAAAAGTTTTAGGTGTCAAGCTACTTTTGAGGGTTTAAATACATCAGAAATACAACTGGTTTTTTAGTCCACTTCTTGGCTACTCACCTGTAAATTTGGAATAATGTTATTTAATTCTTGTCCTTGATCTTGTCTAATTAGACCTCAGACCCCAGGGGACAGATTATCTCCTAACTCATCATCATCTTGTGAGCGCTCTTAACTCGACTTTCTGGTCTTTAATGTAAGCCTCTGGTTAACAGAAGAGAAGATAGCAGCTCTCCTAGAGCCCAGATGCTAGTGAGGGAGGTAAATTTCTGGTGGCATAAGGGATGACATGGGAGAAAAATCCCCTTTGAATTTATGACCAGATGAGAAGCAGATTTTGTTAAATTACATGTAATCATTTGGCTTTTTACTCTTAAAGGAGGATCAGCAAACTATGATAAATAGTAGGTACAAAAGATTTCAAGATACCTGGTTTTCAGGTATCTTTAAGATACGTGCATTTTGCCTGCATCCACAGCAGAACCACCAGCCCCCTGCTTCTCCTTCGTCACCAAAGGCTTGGGGGGGATCATGATGGTAAACCCAAGAGTGAGGACTTCAGAACTGGGTTTGGCAAGTACACAGAAGCTGCCTGTGAGCCTTGTAGCAGGCAGGGGACTCATGGCGATAGGAGCTTAGGAGCTCATATTCATCTTCTCACGTGCTTCACGCTTGGCTTCAGCTTGGTTGCTTAAGGGGAGATGAGTGCACTGTGTTGGCAGGAATGAAAGCCCTTGCAGGCTGCAGCAAGAGACTCCATTTTGATTGACCCGAGGCCACAGTCCAAACAAATCTGAAACTGAGACTTAATACCTGGCTTGGGGTAGAGAATGAACAAAGTGCAAAACTTCATCCTCATAGAATTAGACAGGTAGAATTAGACAGAATTAGACAGTCTCTTATCTGAGCAGACAAGAAGATCATTCCTGTTTTTTAATTTATTTTGCTGGATCCCTGATGCAGAACTGCATCTTATACAATACCAATTATGCCATTTACGGAAGATAGAGTTGTCATTTATGTAAAAAAATCCCTTGCAAAGGATGTGGGGTCAGTTTGGGTGCACAGCCACGAAGGCACCCTGCTGTGGCCACCCTCCCTCAGCCCAGCTGCCTTGTCCTTGTCTGGGTTGCTGCTATTCCCTGTTGCAGCAGACAGCACCTCCAGCAAGAGCATGTGTTGTAATACCAGTTTATAGTCTGTTATTATTTTCCTACTCTTGGGGAAAACTGGCACACCCCAGCTCTGTTTTCCTGCTAGCACGACAAAAATTAGGCACAGCATAATAACACTGTCAATATAGTTTACTAAAATGTGATTAATCAAAAGAGCGCATGGGAAACAAAGCATGGAAAGGCAGAAGGTAATGATTGACTGTAGCCACAAGGCAGTATAAAAAGGATCTAGAAAGCAGATTTGCAGCATGCAAGAGAAAAAGTTCAGACTTTTAAAAGGATCAGAGCTTTCATAATTTCATGATCAGAGTACTTCTTAATAGGACATGGCAATTGCTCCTGTAAAAGGACTTGCTGGAAAATAGTTCTTGGATAGTATTATCTAGATCTGTGAGTGGTAATTAAATCTGCATTGGACTTTCATTAACATTACCTAGGTTTGGATGAATTAATTTCTCTTAAAATATGATTCAGGGTAAATTTTCCAACTGTAGTTCCCAAGGGACAGTCCTAGGAGGATGTGAAGTTGTTATGTTTTTTATCTTACTGTTCAGAAGGTGTTTCATATTGAATCTGTAGCTAGGGAAGAGATTTACAATTATGTTTTAAGACAGCAATATTTAATAGAAAAAATATTGGGATAGACAATAGGACAAGGAAAAAAAGTCTGGAGAAAGGTTTGTGTGCCTGAAAGGATCTTTTGGGTTTGTTTTTCCTTTCACCCCACCAATTTAATAAACACTTTGCCTTGTTTGTGTCCTTTGACTGCCATGGTGACCGCACTAATGTCATAACACAGACTGCTCCCATGGCTCACCAGCCATGCAGAAGGGAATGAAACCAGACTTTATCTTGTGTCCTTGGGATGCCCTGGGTTCCTGACCTGGGATGCAGAAATTCTGGTTCCCTTCTTCACCTTGGCACAAAGTTTGTGCATCTCCTTCAGGTCAAAATCTACAGGTGAAAAGCAGAGGTGCTGCTGATGCCTAACAGAGTGGCTGTGAGGGTGAATGTGTTCAGGGACATGGGGTTCTCTGTCACTCTGGTAGTGGAATGTGTCATTCATGTGTTAATGACACAGATAGGATGAGGTGATAGAGTCCAAGTCGTACTCCTGATAATACCTTTGGACTTCTCTTTCTTTTTATTTTCTTTTTTAATTTTTAAAAAAATGTTATATCAAGACTGTTTAAAGACAGCTTGTAAAGTTTCCACGTACAGCATTGGACTCAGAAACTAGGCAAAGAGATGCCTTAATAACAGCTTCGTTTGTACATGAAGTTGGCTTTATTAGCAAATACAAATCCTTGATTACTGTACAGCTCCTTGGAATGAAACGGGCACAACTTTAAACCTATGGAATTGCATCTGGAACCGCCAGAGAAAGGGCTGCTCTGGGAGGCGTGGGAGGGTGGAGGCAGACACGGGACCGGGATGCCACCTCGTGGCGTGTTCCTACCACATTTTTTATCAACAGGCAAAGGCTCGTTGCCTTGCAGAAGATAACACGAAGTTGTACTCGTTTATATCCACAATAAAACAAAAAATAAGGCGATAAGGCGCCACGAAAATGTCCTGGGAACAGAATAAATCCAACGACCGCATGACTGTGTGCCCTTCAGAGAGAAGTGAAATATGAGGGCAAGTAGGAAATATGCCTATAAAAAAAAAATGGGAACTTTAATTTTCCAAAGGATTGCTAGTTGTAAATGTCATGCAAAATTTTATGTTCACTCACAGCCAAGATATTTCATATGAGACTGGAAAAAATCTTACAAAGTGGAAGTAATGTATGGCTATAACTTAAAGGAGGTAGCCAGAAAGAAAAGTTGAATCAGCTGCTGGTTTAAGTTGCTCTACAGTTAAGGTCTTCCTTATCATTCTTATTTCTTCTGCAGTTCATTCCCATAAACCTTTGCTGTGAGATAGAAAGTGCTTGGTCACACTTTGGAGGAAGAACAGAAATGAAAGTAAAAATATTTGTGAGCCAATATCTCAAAATCTACCACAGTTAGAAGCGAATTCAGCTTCACTTTGAAAATGTGATATTAATAATCTTATATGTGTTTGAAATACCTCTGCTCTATCCAGATCACTTGTGTAATGTGCTTTTGAGTGTACTGCCAGTCCTCGGTAAAAGAGCAGACCTTTTTCTGGGGCTTCAGCATGAGTTACTTTTTGTTTAAAACAAAAGTATCAACACAGACTCCAAGAAGGATGGTTCTTCTACCTATTAAAAACAAGTACTCTGTTCCTTCCCTCCATCACATTAATCTAAGGTCCAGGAACAGGGAATCAGAAACTTCTGTAACACTGTTCAACACACGCTAAAGGTGAACACTGATTCTTGGAGTCTTTTCACCTCAAACCAGGATACCTTTAATCACAGTGGGACCTGAAGTCGAAGGACACCAGCAAGAGGATTGGTTCCTACTCCTTGCTGGGTGGATATTTGCTGTCTGTGCAAGGGCAAGTTTCAGGTCTGGCATTGGATTGAAAAGGGATTGGGAAGGCCATTAGATAGCTTCTTCAGAGATTACGCTAGCACTGCTAACAAAATATTGGAAATTACTCTTTGTTTGAGTATAAGAGATATTCTGGTGGTTTTTCCATGTTTCTAAAATCTTACATATGATTATCCTTTTCTCAGATGACTCTAAAGCTGGATTTACAGTGCTAGGAGTGTGCAAATGTCCTATTACAAAATAAGTTAAAGTAAAAGGATATAGTTCTTTTGTTCTTAATCTGTAAAACCATACTTATGCCTTTTCTGGGAAGGTAATCAACACCTGAAAGCCATTTTAGCTGCTTCTAAAATTGCCCATAATTTTCTGACATAGAAAGCAGCAACCTTTCCACCAACTGGTTAAAACATTTCATTAAGATCAAAGAGGAAGGGAGAACCTCAGAGCCCTACACAGCTCTAATTAACAGCTAAACTGTTAATTATAGGGGAAAGTGCACGATGAAATCATATAATTGTGACTTTCAGGATCTTAGGAGACGTACTGAGCTATTCCCCTGGCCCAGTCTGACAGCCTTGGTGAAATATACTTGCCCAACCCACTACCAACAACCCCCAGCCATAGAAATGCAATGATTCCTTAGGGGACAACCTGTGGTCCTGGTGTTTAACTATTATTTGTCACCTTTTCTTAATATCTAAAAGGTGACAACAGTCCTTTTGACTGTTTGCTTTCTGCCTTAAAGCATAGGTGATCCCCCCTTTGTACCTCCTTCAAGCTTCTTTTTCATAAAAAATACAGTGGAGGACCTTGGGATTTCTCATGAGACACTCCCACCTGCACTGGAGGGCAGCCTAGGCTCTGGCACGCCCTGGGAAAGACAGCCAAAGCCACTCTTTCCAGTGGTGTTTTCACTTCAGGGCAAAGTACTCCCACATAAAGTGTGGACTGCTGGTAACAAGGACTTAATTGGGTGATGCAAGAGCCGTGGCTTGCTCCTGGCAGTAGGAAGGATGCCTGCTAAAGCATAATCTGCCAGGTGTGCTAGCCTCTGGTTTGCAGTCTAAGCTAACAACAATATTCATTTACTATCAGTATTTCTTGGTTTATCTGCAGTAGTGTACTTGTTCCAGCTGTGGTGCTGATAATTTTCCCTACAGCAGCCCTCACAGTGCTGTGCTTTCTGTTTGTAGCTAGAAGGGTGCTGATAACACACTAGTGTTTTGGCTCCCTGTTTGGAGCTGAACAGTGCTCCCACAGCATCTAGACTCCCTCCAACACTCCTCCTTCCCAAGGCCAGTAGGCTAGGGGGCAGAGAGGGAGAGTTTGGGCAGGGACAGAGCCAGGACAGACCATCCAAACTGACCAAAAGGGATATTCCGTACCATACAACCATTGTGCTCAGCAATAAATTCTAAGAGAAGGGTAGGGGAAGGGATTAATTTTTAAGATATTTGTCTTCCAAGCAACTGGTACATGTACTGGGCCTTTGCTTTCTTTCACTGAACTTCCTTTATCTCAACCCACAAGTTTTTCATCTTATTTTCTCCCCCTATCCTGCTGAGGAGGGGAGTGAGAAATTGGCTAGGTAGGCACCTGATAACAAGGCAACATGAGCCCAGCACAGGCAGGTACTTTCCAGTGTGAGAGAAAAGGTCCTCCCGCTGCCGTCTCACCCTACAAATCATGGGCCAGTGTGGGAGCGGGGAGCTACAGGTGAAGAGCAGCTCTTGCTGGAGCCCTGGATGCACATTTGGATGCCTGGATGCACAGCTGATGTGTGCTGCTACAGGACAGAGCTGCGAGCTCTGGGAGGAGGAGGAGGGGCACCCTGCTGCTGCAGGACTGAAAGAGGCTTTACTCTGTTCTCATCACCTCTTTCCTTTCCACCTGCTGGAGCACCCACACTGTTTTTAGGAGCTGAGAAAGAAATGGCCTCAAGTTGCACCTGAGTAGGGTTAGATTGTATATTAGGATTTTTTTTTCATTAGAAGGATTGTAAAGCGTTGGAACAGACTGCCCAGGGAAGCAGTGGATTCACCATCCTTTGAAGTGTTCAAAAAATGTGTGGCTATGACACTTGATGACATAGTTCAGTGGTGAACAAGGCAGTGGCTTAGGTTGATGGTTGGACATGAAAAGTCTTTTCTAACCTTAACAATTCTAAGGTGTGAAGGAATCATTGCAATAGGGAGGGAGACAAGTGCTAATTACAGGGCGGTATAAAAAATCCCTTTGTCCTCTTTGTTTGCTGCTTTCCACCTCCAGAAGGATATCTGGTATCTCTCCTGCACCCCCCTAACCATATGCCCTGCATGGTGGGAGCTGTGCAAATAGACTGCACAGAGACAGTCTGTTGCTCAGCTGAGGAAGCACCACAGAGAATTGCAATCCCCCTTCTGCCAGGACAGAGGAGCAGGGTGCAAACCTGCAGAAGATGGGAACATCATCTCTGTGGGGGAACAGCAGTTGGTCAGAGAGGCACACACACACCAGTGGGTCACAGAATCACAGAATGGGTCAGGTTGGAAGGGACCAGAGTGGGTCATCTGGTCAAACCTCCCTGCTCAGGCGGGGTTATCCTAGAGCACATGGCACAGGATTGCATCCAGGTTGACTATCTCCAGTGAGGGATGCTCCACAGGCTCTCTGGGCAATCTGTTCCAGTTCAGGGTCACCTGCATAGCAAAGAAGTTCTTCCTCATATTCATGTGGAACTTCCTGTACATCAGTTTCTGCCCGTTGCCTCTGGTCTTATTGCTTGGCATCTCTGAGGAGAGCCTGGCTCCATCCTCTTGGCACTCTCCTTTCACATACTTGTAGACATTGATGAGATCCCATCTCATCTGTCTCTTCCAAGGCTGAACAGGCCCAGTTTCCTCAGACTTTATTCATTAACGAGAGATTGTCCGGGCCCTACTGGGTCCCTGCTGCCACGGTTCAAAGATTTGTGATAGCACTCTAAGCGACCATTCACCTCTGAGGGGAAAGGTGTGGGAATACCCTAAGCTGTCAGAGCAGCAAAAAAAAAAAAAAAAAATAAATAAAAGTATGTTATTTTTAAGTGCTGACCAACAGCCTTGTTTGTGGCCCTCTAGGCAGGCCTCTGCTGACTTGTGCTGACTTCTAGAATCCTTGTGGGTGGGCATGGGGTGTCTGCAGTTTGGTGAAGGGAAGTTTTCCAGGCAGATGCTGCACCTGGCCAGGCTGCCCCTGCCTGCCAGCACAGGGTGCTCAGACTTTGTACACTGACTTCGTGCACGATTCCTCCAAGCTGCCAAGTGCGCCTTAAAATTCCCGAGCCTCGGGCTGGCACTGCAGCCAGCCCAGCTTCCGGACTTGTAAGAGCAGAAGGAGAGGGCCTGAGAGAATTCCAAAACACAAAGGAGTCGGAGGGAGAACAAAACAAAAACATGATTTTCCCTGACCGGGAATCGAACCCGGGCCGCGGCGGTGAGAGCGCCGAATCCTAACCACTAGACCACCAGGGATCTCTGCACACACTTCCCCACTCCTTCCTAAAGAACCAATGACAGAGCGACCTCCTCACCCCATGCCATGTTGTGCAGCTGTTTTCTCCTTGTGCTCTCACTTTCCAGGCATTCCAAGCCTTGGAGGCAGCTGCGTGTAGACAGGGACGTTTTATTCCACCCCACGGGAGAGAGTAGCGACAGCAGGGTGGGGAGGAGAAGGGGCGGCTCAGGCGAGGCGGGTGAAGGGCTCCTGCC
This sequence comes from Climacteris rufus, assembly GCA_013398175.1. NCBI lineage: Eukaryota > Metazoa > Chordata > Aves > Passeriformes > Climacteridae > Climacteris > Climacteris rufus. Next base: position 1,305,417 of record VZRZ01001321.1, read on the forward strand.
GTGGGCGGGAGGCGGGATGGTGGTGGGGGACCGGGCGGGAAGCAGCCGTCAGTCCGGCGGTGCCGCAGCGGGAGCGGGGGAGGCTCCCACAGCGCCACAGGCAAGAGCTGCGCGGCCGGGGCAAGGGCGGGGGCTCGGAGGAAGGCCCGTAGCGCGGACCGGGTGTCCCTCCCTCCTTCCGCCAGGGCCCTCCCGCCGCCCACGGCGGGCGCGGGGCTCTGCGCCGTTGTTTTCTTTACGCGCTGTTCGTGACGCCATCGTCTGTTTGCGGGGTGTCGCTGGCACGGCTGAGGTGGGGCCTCGTCAGCCGAGCGCTCTGCGCTGCACATCCCGGCCGGCGGCTGCCGGGAGGGGAAAAACGTGGCGCTTCCCTCCGCTCCTGCTTGGTCGCTCCCCGGGCAGGCTGTGGAAACCACAGCACCGCGGCTTGCCCGGGCTCCGGTGCTGCGCCTGCAGAGGAGAGCCGGTCCAAGGGCCCGCCTCAGGCGGGAGCCAGTGGCTCCACGGAAGGGATCGAAGCGGGGGGTTCGCTTGCCTTTTGCTGCCGCCGCCTCCGCACACGATAGATGCTATCTGTGACCTTGCATTTTTGGGTAGGGTTTGTGTGAGAGGAACGAAAACTTCCAGCGACGCAGATGACTTCTGGCATGTTGGTTTCATGAGCATAGTAGGTCTGGGAGTTGTACCAGCAAAAATAATACTCCCTATTAAGGCAGTGTCGAATGATGCAGGAGGGTTGGCTTCAGACTATATGCTTGTGGACTGTGCAAATATGCATTAGCTGATCTCTGAAAGCAAACTTAGGGAGATCACTTTCCTCAGCGAGGAATGAAGGAGATTGAAGGTGTTTGGTTTCTGTCTCATCAGCATCCCTGTTCAGCCAGTGATTCATTTCATCCCAGAACCTTAACTGCAGCAATCTTGAACAAAACGTGTGTCATGTTGTGATGGAGCTTTCTCTGGTCCGAATTCAACAATTTTACTGCGGAATATGAGGTTATAATCAGGCCCTGTTAGAGACAATCTGATGTCTTATATTTGCACGGAACAGCATTTCACGTGTGTAGGATTGATAGCATGTCCTTTGGTAAGACCAAAGCATTTCAGGCCTTGAGCAGAGCTGTGGAGAGCTGGAGACTGCGGTGTCACTGTGGCCTAAGGCCACTGCAAAGAGGCGGGTGTGGTTAAATGAGAGAGGTCAGCTGGTCCCAGCAGGTAATCTGTGCCCAGTGTTCAAGAGAGAAGCAAAATGGGATCTCGTTTCCTTCAGTGTGGAACCTGCAAGGAACACCAACCAAATACCGAGGTGGTTATACTGCAGAAACTGAGCTAGGCTTAAGAGTTTGTGTACTCCACTGAGTCCTCAGTGTTGTAGTTAAAAGCAAAGGCTTCTTCCCCTTCGGTGCTTCTCGGGTGGCTTTTGGAGGGGTACTGACTCCTGTGCTTTTGTGGCTGTGATGTTAGCAGCACTGGAGACAGCTAGGTTAGAACTAGGGTAGGTCCACAGCAGCTGCATTTGCAGGGTTGAAGATGTGTGTTACAGAAGGGTCATTGCCGCTCTTAGAGTGCCCCTGTTACGTGACACCACAGAGGAAGGCAGGGGTGAGCCCTCTCATTCTTAAGCTGCCTGAGTGATAGAGCAAAAATATTCCCCTGACAATTTCAGAAAAGTAGCTGAGACTATGAAAGATGTGATTTTGTGGCTGATGGCAGGGTGGGCAACTGTGTTTTGTCCATGCCCTAGGAAACGGTTAGATGTAGAAACAAATCAATCTTTCTCTGTTATGCTTGACAGTTAGCAAGTCATTTTCCAAATGAGTAATACGTCTTGCTAAATTTCTCTTGAGCAGTGAAAGTGTTGTTGATCACAGCCACAGACGCAGTGTAAAGGAAGGTATGTACTAGAGAAATTTACTGAAATAAATATTTTTCTTGATGTGAGCCAGAGGGGTAAGGGCTGACCACTAGACCACCAAGAAAATAGCACTGAGTGTCATATGCTGCCTAGTTATTTTTAGAAATGGCTTTTTTTTCTGTACAAGTCATGTGCACTGACAAAAGATTGTGCCTCTTCTCTGGCTTCCTCTATCCGATAGAGAAATGCATCAGTGAAACTGTCAGCAATTCAGCCTCCTGCCAGCATAGGAGCAGCCAGTGCCTGTGCCTGCATCCCTGAGATGGTAGCTGGAGAAGAACAATCTTCCCAAAAGCACCAGGAATGTCAGAGGCTGGTGTTTCTTTTCACTTAACCACAGTGTGCCTGTAAAACTGAGTGAGTAGTATTCAGTGTTACAGGTACTGGTACCACAGCTGTCAGAGCTTGGTAGGTAAAGCTGAATTTTGGAACCTGAAAAATCAGAGCGATTACTTGAAATGCAAAATGCTGTACAGCAGTATGCAATTAACTTGTCTGTTTCACATGAATGCATTACATATTATTATTACTTTAATTTGACATGTTGATTGATGTGTGACAGTAGGCTTACTATGTAAAAATGAGTAAGAATAATATCAAAGTAATGTGCTAATTTATGGGAAGTATATCATTTGAGTATGTTTCTACTATATAATGGTAAGTACAAATTGTCTTCGGTACCTGGGGTATGTGCTTCAGTGGTAGTGAAAATCCTTGATCTGCACAGAAGCTGTAATTTGTGCATTTAGCAGTCCTCTCTTTTGTCATGTGGAAAGCCTTGATATCATATTTTCTTCTGTAAGTTAACCTGACTAAAAATATGCATCATTCTAGTTTCAGGGAAGTGGAGAGGACAGGGAAGGAAGAGATGATGCACAGTCTTTAGCTATCTTACGATTAATTTCCATGTATGGTCAGAATGGTGACCTAACTGTTAGACTGTAATGATTTTCTGGGAGAAAAAATACTACTTCATTTGAATTTATTGTGTCTGTTTTAACCGTAATGGTGTTTTGATGAAAATAATGTGAGGAAAGGCTGAGAAGGCGTAGTCCGAACGCTGCAGCAGCTGTGCTGCTCCCAGCCCCCAGCGCGCCCTCCCGGCTCTCTGCGCCTGCAGTGCGGCGCACGGGGCGCCAGGGGGCGCGGCCTGGGCCGGCCGGGAATGGCCTGGGAATGGTCTGGTGATCCTGAAGAACAAGAGGGGGAGCAACCAGAAATATTTTATAAATACTTTTACGCGTTCTTGTAGTTTGCTTCCGTTCTTCCCCTGGCACTGCATTTGAAAAACTTGTGTCAGCTTTTTTTTTTTTTTTTTTCTTTTAGCCCGTGTTAAAATGCACGTGATTCTGGGGTTCGGGATAAAGTGTGGGGTGCTTCATCCAGTGTCCACTGAGCTCCAAAAAATACCTTAGCTGAAACAAATAGGACTTTTCTGTCATCTCCTCTTGTACATCAAAAAATTCCGTTTCTTTTTATAGTCTTTCTTCTGCTGAGCATTTTGGAAGCAACTTCGCTCTTCTAGACAAAGAAATGGGTTATTGGGGGAGAACTTCTTATAGAAGTTTCAAGCTATGGCCTCTTTCTCATTTTTGTAAAACTTGTGGAAATTTTCAGTACCTCTGTCAAACTGAGTTATATCTAGACAATCAATTCAAAGTTAAAGGGTGAGATGGGGACACTCTGAAAATTCATCATTACATAAACCCAAGAAACAGGGCTAAGAATAGCCCTCAGTGCAGTAGGATCAAGCAGAGCCTCAATTATGCATAAAAGTCTGTCTGTATGAAATTTATTTTGTGACTACTTCATGGTGGATAATGGTAGGAGCAATTGGCAAAAACAGAAGGACTGATAATGAAAAAAAAGAAAAAAAAAGACTGGTATCACCTTTATTTTTATATCTTTTCAAAACTGGACTGTTATAGTAGTCAAGGTTGTCAGTGTAATTCTTTATGGTAAGTTGTCTTTCTTCAATAAATAGCTGTAAGCTAACAATTACAGATGTAAAAAAAAAAAAACTACATGAACCACATATGAGCAATGCAATATTTTTTTTCTGCAATTAGTATAAACTGATCTGAATGCAGGCCATAAACATACTGTACCTCTAACAGTTTTTTTCTCTTGAAGGTATCCAAATCTGTTAATGTCCACTGAAGCAGAAGTGGAAGATCAAAACCCATTCAAATGTGGTACTTTAGTATCCCAAATCTGTTCTGTCTTCCATGTGTGATTATACATGTGAATTTGTGTGAGAAATCTTTCCCTAGGGTAAAATTTCACAGTTTGGAAGTGTTTAAAATAGCAAACTTAAATTTTATATCCATCAAAAGAATGCAATCAGTGATAAAACAAATTTGCCCAATCCTGAAATCAAAGAGCAACACAAATTTAAGATTTTCTCAGGTAAAGATATTCTAAGTGTTGATACCACAAAGACAATGAATCAAAATTATGTTAAAGAGCATTTGTATTCAAATGAATTGCCATGGAACAGATTGCCATGGGACAGAGCAAACCATTCAGACTGTTTTCTATCCTCTGTACTGTAGAGAGACGAAAACTAAATTTTATTTCAAAGGTGATGTGTGTGTGTGTCTAATCTACCCATCTATCTGCCTATCTCGTGTCCATCGTTGCAACAGAAAGGCAGGCACTGCCCACTGCCTCCAGACTCAGGAAAATAAAACGGTGGATTAGATCCACCTCACTCAGGTTCTTCTGATGATTTGAAGTCTGTGGGTTGAGGCACAGGCAATAACCCACAGTGCCATAACCAGAATTTGTGCCATGCTTCTGTTCCAGTCCTAGCCTGCTTTTCCTGCTGCTCTGACAGGAATTTGATGTGATATTTGTATGTGATATGCTCAGGGCAACATAATACTGTAGAAATGTGTAGTTTCTTTGTCTGCTGTATGGAGCCTATGCATTGTCTTCACAGAGCTTTCTACACTATACAGTAGAGGTAACCATGCTTGGAATGATGATGGACAGCAAACTGGAACATTAGGACAGGGATAGCTTTTCCTGGAGCTAAAATAATGCATTAGTCACTGTCATTGTTGTGCAAGTGCAGCTAAGAGATAAATAGGGTTTCCACCACTTTGGTGGATAGGACTTCATAGCTTTTGCAATTTGGCAAAAGAGGTTGGGTAAATAGTGCTACTTTAGATCTGCAGTTTTGTTCCTCTTTTTTCCCCCCAATTTTGTTATCTAAGTACTGCAGGAAGAGTAACTGAGAGCAGGGCCCCTTTCTTTTGTGCTGTGATAGAGAACCCTTGTGCCAGTGAAGTCTTTGAGATTTTAACCAATGTAACTTTGGGTTTGTCCATCTTTTGCTGGGTAGTAATAAGATGTAGTAACTGCTGTGTATGCTATCAAAATGTATGCTTAGAGGATACTTAGAGACTACATTTTAAAGAAAACCTGTCTCTTGTAACATAAACTGTTTTGGTAAAAAAAAAATCGGAAACTTCAATTTAGCAAATTTAGTGGAGGAGTTGAGACAGTTGTTCCAGTAGTGACACTGAACTGCAGCAATCATTTGATACAAGTAGGGTAATGGCAACGGTGGGAGATGGCTGTGTCTGTATTGGAGTTGCATTTAATCCTAAAAATGACATATTTTCGAAATGGATCCTTAAGCAGCTGTTAAATTAAAAAATAGACCTCTGACAAATACCTCTCGTACTGAAAATTAAAAATTTGCTGGATTTTTTATGTTGTGACTAGGAAAAAAATATTCTCGAGACACCTATGCAGTACTTGTTATTTTATGTTAACAAACTCTTTTAGCATCTCAGTGTATATGTGTACACTTTGTGCCACCTTTTCATTTATGCAGGTATCTGCCTATCTTCGGGCTTCAATTTTTGTCTTGCAGAATTTGAATTTAATGATGTTACAATGCTTTTGTAGGTCTTCCCCTAAGCTTTCAGTCTTTCAGAGCTGATTACTGACCAAAGGAAGAAATAAGAAGCCAGGTCTTGTTTAGGCAAGCCACAAACATCTGGAAGAGTTACATGCAGTTATCTGGGGTAAGGGAGTGGAGTTCCTGGTAACGATAGCGGGTGTTGTTATTTGGGGATTGGGTGAAGAAGCCTACTCGTGGGCAGTGTAGAAACAGCACATGAAGTTTGCAGGCTTTTCAGTTGCCCACGGATCTAAAGGCTTTGGTTAACCTCACTTTCCAAAACTGCTGGTTTTGCTTTTAGTACCGCCCGTGAGAAAACTCCCCTCCAGAGGCAGACCCCGGCGCTCGGGCTTTATGACTCGTAAGACTTCTGGCCCCGCACACCGACCCTTTTCCCCAGGACAGGGCTGGAAGCCCGTGAGGCGGCCGAGGAGGAGCACGCCCGGCGCGCCGGCAGGGGTCCGCCCCCAGGGCCATGAGCGCGGCCACCGCCCACCGGCGCCGGGGCCACCGCGCTCCGCCGGG
>VZRZ01001321.1:1311973-1393363 GCA_013398175.1 Climacteris rufus
CCGCGGGGTGTCCGTGCGGGCGCGGCCGGAGGCGCGGGGCGGCTGCCGGGACCTGCCCGGCCGCCCCAGGTGCCGCTCCTGGGCACCCCGGGAGTGCCCTGCTGCCCCCGCTACTCAGCCGCTACAGCCGAGCTGGCGTTCGCGGCTTCGAACCTGATTTATTTCCTCCCTCTCCGGGTCTTGGATGAATTACTGGAATGTTCCAGGCTCTCTCTATATATATTAATTTATGTAGCCTTAGGTTGTCGTGATTGAGAAGTGCTGCCGGGTGCCAGAGGTGTGCCAGTAATTAATTTTTGTCTCTTTAATCAGTGCAGTGGACTTTCGTCCCTGTACTTAATCATGCACTGCTTCAGAGTTGGTTTTCAGGTGGAGTGGCATACTTGTATCTCGGGTGATTTGTGTGCAGTATCACGGTGCTAAAGGATGCGGTAACTGTTCGTCCCCTAGGTGATGAAATGATGAACACTTCGACTCAATTACAGGCTTTTAGCATATGTTTACTTTACATGCTGCAGTTATTGTTCTGCCATTAGGTAGTAATACATTCCTTGTATTGATGCACGGAGGTGGACTTTTAAGATGGGTAGGTGCCCATTAATCGATTATGGTTTGCTTCAAATGCTGTGACCCATTGTAAGGGCCTATGTTTGTGTGATACTTAAAATCTGTGTTGATGAAGTCTGCCAGCATATTGTATCAGCCAGTGTTTACACAGTATGGAAATAGTAATTTGCTAATACTGTTCTGTTGGATACTTACATGAACACACAGAGACTTTCCGAAAATTAATGGAGGAGGCAATAGAAAATGCCAAGAAAAGTATGCATGAATATATACTTTATAAATGAAAATTACTTTATCAGAAATACATATGTTTAAATATAAGTCTTGGTAGAAAATATGTAAGTCACAGTGCATTTTAGTCTGCTTTCTCTTTCATCCTTTTACCTGGAAAATGTCCATAAATATGCATGAAATATTTTAGGGACCTGAATAGTCAAATAATGTTGATCTTCTGGAAAGTTGTATTGAAGCAGATGCTTGTAGCCAAAATGCTGTCTGATGGCTTCCTCCCCCCCCCTTTTTTTTTAAGTGGTGGATCAAAATCTTGGGCTTGGAGGGAAATTCTAGGCTTTTTTTTTTTTTTCTTGTTGCATATAATGTTAGGCAAAAGAAATTCTTCTAGTGTACCTGATTTGTTGAAATTAGGTATGAGGTAGTCTCTGGGTTTCATGGTTAGGCTTTGCCCAGTGTCCTCACTGTACCAGCAGCCACACTCCCATTTGGATGTGTCACATCTGGTGCCGAAATAAATGATTCCCTTTGGAGATGAAATGAGTTACAGTTGATTGGAACAGTGCTTGTCTTGTATAGGAATATGGCTTTGTTGCTTTGTGTATCCAGGATTTTGAAAGAGAAGATTAAAATTGGTTGGAGGTTGTCTCTAGCAGATATTTCACCACCTTATGGCCTTGACTTCAGAGGACAGTTTGCTAATCTCTTGAAGTGTGAGGTAATAAGCCCCTCTATTGAAACAGAAGTCAATTAACTTGAGAATGATCTCGTTCGGAGAATAACATGTCTTCAGAAAGGTAATTAACAAAACTGTGAGAACCCCATGGCTGGTTACTGCAGCCAGAGTGACTCCCTGCAGTCACCCATGTGGGTGGAGGTTTCAAAGGAGGGAACTTAGTGTGAGCCTCTGCAGCGTGATCTGGCACAAGAAATTGCTGCTCTAGGCAGCTGGAGATGCTCACAAACAATAATTACGGAAATGAGGGACAAAGGGACTCAAATTTCCCATTGCTATCCAGTAAGCATGGAAGGAAAGCTGGAACATTACTAGTGTTGAGAAAAATGGTGAGGCTGTCTGTCTGGCACCTGACTTGTGCCCTCTATATCTCTGTGGGTGCCCAGCGCAGCAGCAAGCAGTCAGTCGTGGGCCTTGGCTCTTCTGGCAGAGGGAGTCTAGTGTCAGCACCCAAGAAGCAGCAGACTGACAAATCTCTTCCTCATCATGATCAATAAGCCAAAAAAGTCGAAGGCTTTCTGGGTGCAGCTCGTTTTAGTGAGGTATCCACCCACTGGTGGAGTTATTGACGGTGGGGATGGCTGCCTGCCAGAGTTGATGGCTTCTCAGTCCCTGCTGTGAGGGATCTGCACCCTCATGGAAGAAAATGCCCAGATCACGCTGCTGCGAGTTTGTCCTGGGGGTTAAGATCATTTTCCTAAGAAGAGGAAATATAATGCTACGTTTGATGAGCAAAGTCAGCTTTAGGAGCACTCACTCAAGTGACCTCCTTTGACTAGGAAGAAAAGCAGAGTAGGAGAAACAAGTCTTTAGTTCTTTTTTGCCCCCTCTTTTTAAAATTTATTCCCTTGTCATTTTTCCCTAGCCAGATTTAGGAAACATTGTGGCATGGACAAAATTCACAGCAGGCTAGAGGAATTGTATTTCTCCCCCAAATCGTTATGTTTCAGATTAATATATTAAGCATATACACAGGAGTATTCTTTTTTCTTCCTCCTCCTTTTCTTTGCAAACCCATCTGACTGTAGGTGGAAAGCTGTGTGTCTTTGTTCCTGGTCAGAATGTCAGGTGGGTGTGAGTGGTTCTGCTGGTGCTGGAACTGTCTGTTCAGATTTGGGCTGGGCAGCACTCTGCAGCGGTGCATGGGGCCGTGGCTGTGTGTCTGCAGTCTCTCCCCTGCTTGCCTGCTAGGGCAGGGTGCAGGGAGGCTCCAGGGGTTCTGGTGGTGCTTCCCAACAGGTTGCAATACAGAAGGTTGTAGTCAGTGCCCAGAACCGAGTGCAATGCTTTGCTCCCAGTCTCTGACCAAGCTTGGAGGAAGAGTTCAGTATTTCAGCTCAGTACCATAGAGCATCCCTCTTACTTGCCTATATATGTACTTGAGACTTAATGACTTGTCAGGGAACCATGGTTCATCCTTTAGGAAGACTTCTGGATTAGACTTGGAGTTTTCAATGTATAGAGTACTCATCATAATCTCAGTAAGCCTTTCTGATTGTTATTTATTGTAAAAGAGGAGTTGTGCTTTCACTTGCATGCCTCAAATTCCTGGTGTTGTGTGGTCCAATGACCCTGTCAGAGTGAAGCTGTTCCCTGCTCTCAGTTACTCTGTGCCCTGTAGTACTGTGAGCTGCAATTAAGCGTTAGGCCTCCTCTTTGATATGCTTCGTGTAGATACCACTGAGATAGCATTTTTACCCTGTTGTTTCTTTCTGATGGCTACTCTGTATGTGTTGCAGGGGTTTTTTTTTCAACATCCTTTTGAAATGCAGGCTCTATGAGTACCCATCATGTTTTAGTAATGGTAGTATCAAACTGATTTACAGGAACAGAAAACATCCAAGCTTAGCAGGGAAATTATACCTGTTTATACAGGCAAGATATGTGTTTATCTTTTGGTTACGATGTCAAAACAGTATTGTTTCTGTTTCATTTTGTGTTCAGTTAGCGGGATTTAAAAGCTTTTCATTAGTAGCTACTAATTTCTAGAGGGGAAATTTTCTTAGTGTAGTCTCACCCATTAGTGACTGATTTTGGGATCTTCCCATAGTGTTTCTGTAGGTATCTGAGGGCCATTTCCTCAAAATCTAAGATTCTCCAGGCAAAGATCTGTTCAAGGGCAGCAGATACAGGAAATCACATCTTTGTTTTACAGAAGTTCACAGTGAGAACTATTGCTTGCTTGAACTCAGACTTATCTTAAAAAAAAGGTATTTTATTTCCTGACTCATTTTTGTCAAGTAAATTTAACGTTTTTTAGCAGTGCTCTCTCTCTCTGCTGCTACTCCAGTCTATTTTATTCTGCTTTCTGCCCCACATGCCATCTGTCATATTTTCTGGTTTGTTTTCTTTTTAAATACTCTAAGGTAGTTCAGTGAATAGAAAAAAAGTATGACTATTCATAAAGCATTCACTGCCACCTTGGTTCGGTGGTGAAGAGGTGTGGATGGCTTCCTGCCAGGTCAGGTGATGCTGTGATTGCAGAAAATCTTGGGGCTGCCTAGGTTGTTACTTTGGACGAGATGCTGCGTGGAACCGCGTGGTGTTGCCAGTGGTTCAGCACTGCTTCCATGCTGTGTCAGTAAGCTTTGCTCTAGTTAACTGTCTGATGGACAAGTAGTGCCCCCATTCTGGTGGCAAAGGCTTTATTTTACTATCAGCTTAAAAAGTAGCATTTTCATAATGCTTTTTGAGCAGCTGTACTGATGCCAAAGACCTGGGCACTTCTGATAAAGCTGGGTTTAATTTGTATGTGGATTTGTATGTGGATGGTAGCTGTAGCAAACTCAGCAAAACTTTGTAGGCCAGAGAGACTATTGAGTTCTTCCTTCATGCTTTCTCCCAAAGGTTCAGATAATCCAGGGAAGTATTGAAGTGTGTAATAATTTTACACATGAAGATTATTTGCATGATATTTAGAATATATATTAAAAAGAAATTCTTCACTTACAATATATGAGCTATGTTTGACTGTTTGTACTCCCTTTTTTCCATCCTGGTTGCTGATCAAACTTTTTGTAGTGAAGCTGCTGAAGACTGCTAAAGATAGGAGCTGTGATAATCCATGACATAGAATCCAGTCCATGTCATCTGTCCCAGCTCCAAAAACTTACGAAATGCAGGTGTTATCTGGTAGCTGCATGATGTAAGTGGTGACATCTTGGTGACAATGGGTGGAGAACCAAGGAGATGAGACTTTTACTTTGTTATGGAACAGTGTGCTGAAATGTGGCCAGTTATGTGGTGACAGATTGACTTTGCCTGCTGTGAGCCAGTCACTTGTGCAGAACTGGCCCAAATGATTAACAGCTGATGAACGTGAAAGTCCCCTTGCCCCCCAGATCTGTGGTGTCAAGTCACAAGCAGCCTGGGTCATCATCAAGGCAGTTAGGAGATGAACTGACAACCACAAAGGAGATGAATTGAGAGCCACAAAGGAATGACAAGGGTGGCTCTTTGCCAGTGCCATGAGTTGTTCTCCAGTCCCTGGGTTAGGTATCAGCTGAAGAAATTTCATTTGATTTACAGGTAATTTGGGTTTTGGTTTTGTTCTTCGGTGTTGGGTTTTTTCTGGTATATGATGCTGAGCAGTGTTGGTTAGCTATGCCTTGTAGTGAGGGGTGAATACAGGGTAGCGTCACATCACTGTGCAGAGGCTAGGCAAGAACTTCCTGTGACATCTGCATTTGTGTCCTGCTACAGTCATAATACAGGATGGAAGGGAAAATCTCCTTGGCTGGGCTTGTGCGGATGTGGTTGCTCATTGGGACACTTGTTTCCTTCTGTCAGGAATTCTGAATTCCTTAAAATGGAGTTCTGCTGCTAACTGATCACTCGGTGGACAAGTTTTTAAGTGGACTGTTTGTTTTGAAAATTGGATTCTGTTAGGAGTGCGTCATTTCTGTTAGTACAAGTAACACATTGGTTGTCATGAAAAGAGTTTAAGGAGATGAAGATTAGTTTTCTTTTCTCTTGCTCTGCTGACACTGTGCACCTGACCCTGTTGTCAGTGTTTTGTCAACTATTTTTGTCCTTTTCTAAGCCCTGCTCTGGTAGTTCTCAGTCCCAGGCTGAGCCTGACAGATAATAGGCAGGTCTTGGGGGCAGGGGACTAGAGACAGATCTTGAAACCAAAATGGTACAGCAGGTATATGAAATAATGAATCTTCTACAGGGAGGTTGGAAAGAGCAAGGAACGTGAACTCCAGGAATCAGCTAGACCTTATACACTGGCATGTTTTGGAGGGTTCTCCTGGCTTCCATGGATGGTGAACTGTGGGAAAAACACTGCATCCAGAAGTGTGGTTCCTAGCCCTTATGCTCAACTATGAACACATTTTGGATGAAGCTACTGAGAAGACCAAAGAACGTGTGTTCCCTTCTTTGTTTTCCTCCAGGGAAGGAAATGTAGACCCAGCAGAGCAGAGGGATGCTGCTCCTTCTAACAAGCTCCTTTCTTGTTGTTAGGAACAAGCCATGACTGAAGAGTGTTGTGGGAGTGTGTGCAAATGCCAGTGGAAAGCCAAGGAGATTTGCAAAAGGAAAGGTGGTGCAGCTGAAGGCACCACCTGTAGCACCAAACCTGATTTTTAAGGTGCTTTTGAGGACATGAGTATTTCTTGGTACTAGGTAATTGTCATGTGTTCATTTTGTTGTGGACCAGTGTAGGGTTTGGAATGTAAAGGCTTCAGGTTACAAAATGCATTTCTTGGGCAAAATTGTCATCTCTTAGTAAGTGGCAAATGGTCCAAAAGCCTCTCCTCTGGCTATGGATTTTTTTTTGTTAGGTTTTTCTTGTTTGCTTTGGTTTGGGTTTTTTTTTAGGTTCTAGAAACTTCATAAATAATCACAGTTCCATGGATGTCACTGGCATCAAGACTTCACATTCAGTACTGAGCACGGTTTTCAAGTCTTAACTGCTTTGCAGTCAGCATTATATTGCATTTAAAATAAAAAGTGTTTTGCAACTGTTGTTTAAGTTTTGATTTCTTCTTCATTCCGTATACTATTTGTCCTGAATTCTGTGATGAAAGACCTGTGGATGATTTTCTCACTGAAAGGCTCTAGGATGACAGCATACTGTGTTATAAATTGGAATTTTCTTTATCTGGCCTTGAAACATATCTTTTTTCCTGCTTCTTTTCACTTTTTTTTTTTTTTCTTTTTCCTTAACTGAGCCCTGGATGCAGATATCTCAGAAAAGCAATTTTGACCTGTGGAAGCTAGTTCCTGGTGTTACCTCTTCGTTAGTTCAGCCCAGCCACGTGTTTGGGATTGGATGTATGCATTTTAATCCTAGGTCCTGTCATAATTATTGGCAAGAACATGAGTAAGTTTATGGTTAAACTTGATGACCTTAAAGGTCTTTTTCGACCTAATGATCCTTGATTCTATGAATCTAGCTCTGGGGTAATACACTTGTCACAGGTAATGTGTCAGTCCTTTTTAACTACAAATCACAATTGCACCCTTATGGGGTAGATGTAACCAGCTTTTCCTATTCTTTTTAAAGGTGTAGGTCTCTACCCAGTTCACACAGATTTTTAAAGCCAAATTTTAAGTTTTAACACCACAAATGGAAAGACTCTAGTCCCTCAAAAACAGGTGCTTTAATATGGAAAAACACTTAAGCAAATCCAAGACTTGTTAATGCATTAACTGCTTTGGCTGACTTCAGCTTGAGAAAGGGCAAACAATTATGTTGGTGTAGCTGTAAACAAGAGAATACAAAATTTTGTTTGAAATGCTACCAGCTATGTCAGGTATAACTTGTGGTGAATGGAAATGTAGCAACTTTCATCTTTGGGCCCCAGTTCTGCAAGTGTGCTTGGGTATGACAAGCATAATCTGTGCGAGTGAGTCGTCCCTCTGAATGCACTTGGTACAGGAGTAGAGAGCTCAGAGACTCTGTTGTGGTACCTGGTGATGTGGCTGAGATGGATGGCTTTCATGAAAATGCTACACGAGGAACTGAAGCTATTTGTCAGATTTTCTGACTTTGTGGTGTTTGTTTTTTTCCCCTAGCAAAAAGAAATATCTAGCTTTAGAATGCTGAGTTACTTTGTCGATACTGTCAGTGTAAAATGTTTGAGTTTAGTTTCAGAATCTGTTTTGTTCAACAAGAGAACCACAGTTCTATAATAATGTTTAAAACACTTCAGTAATCTGAAAGTAAAACATGTACTGCTATTGTTTTACCAGAAAATTTCTGCACTTCTGTTTTTTATGCAACAGTACTCAACCATAACTCAGGTGTATTTTTAACTTTTTTGTTGTTTGGCTAAGCCCTGCACCATCTCACTGAAGTGATGCAGAGTTGAGAAAGTAAATGCTGAAGAAAGGATAGCATATAACAGTTTTGCATGAATCATAACATTGTTCTGTCTTTTCTGCATACAAACAGGTTACTAAGTTTACTTACCTGAATAATTTTCAGCAGACAGTTAGCTGTACACAAATGGTTAGAACACAGAAAAATACAAAGAACTTTTCTCTTGCCAAAAAGAAGCAAGCAGCTCTTCCAAGAGACACTCTCTAATTAGTAGGTAAATATGTCTGTACTCTGGTGTGTAGCAAGGGGAATTCCATTTGAGAGGGGAGTTTTTGTGCTGTATATAGTGCAAGGTGACTGTCAGTACAAGGCCAGAAACTCTGTAGTGTTTACAGGAATCTGGAGGTGGAGGAAGGAGAAATGGTAAGATAATAGAAGTTTTCAGGATGTTTCAGAAGGGCAAGACAACTAAATCATTTTCTGTTACACAATGCCTAAAGGAATTTTGCAAGGAAGAAGGAAATAATTAGAAACACTGCTGCTTTTAAAAGCTGGATTCAGACTGTGCTGTGTGTGGAGGGTTTGATTTATTGTTGATCATTGTAATTTTAATGCTCTAACACTACCAGTATTGGAGCACCTGTGAAGCTGCGTGTGCTGGTGTAATTCAAGGTCACACTCAACAGATTGTAATGCAGTAAAGGTTGCAGGTTAAGCAATTGAAAAGTAAACAGTGAAGGTTTCCAGTGTTAATTTTGTACATTACAAATGTACAGGATTTTGTGTGACAATAAAACTGTTCAATATGTTACTTAATATACAGTGTAAGCATGTGACACAGTTCAGGTTGCTATGGAAACCTGGCATTTTGGTTCTGTTAACAGTGTTTCAGATGGGAAAACATTTGCATTGCATTACTGCTAGACTCCTTTCTGCCCCCACTGCTCAGCTCCTTTGGTGTTCAATTGGGAGGTGGATGATAGGGAAGAAGGAATGACTTGGAATTTGCATGAATTGGGGTCAATTGTAAAAAGAGATGCTGAGCTGAAACTTAAAAATTTAATTTTACCTTAAAGTAATTCTTGTGTCTATTTGCTTTTTTAAAATAATGAAGTATTTAAATAATAATATTTCACAGTGTAGTGTCACTGGGCTGTTGATTTTAGGTTCTTTTTCTAAAACCCTGAGGATGATGGGTACTTTTTAAAGAAAAGTTTCCAGTAGTTTTCACAGCATGATTACATATATTGCTGGAAATGTCCTTGACCTAAAAATCTGACCAGTTCTGGTGCTTCCTGTTAGACTGATGAGTTTATTCATCATGAATTTCTTGTTGCCTGGTCTTACTCATCATGGGTCTTGTTGCTTGGTAAAGCATTGAGAACACGTTAACCAAGTCTCATTAAGTACAATAGAAATACTCAGTAAAAACCTAACTTTATGCTTACACATTTTGGGACTTTAATTATAAATAGAAGGTGATTTATGGTACCTCTGACTGACAATACAAGTATTTGTGCCAAGCATCAGGCTGCATCTTTGTGGGTTAAGACAGTCTTCAAACACCACTCTCTTTCTGCTCTACCTCAGCTTTGTTTACATTTTGTATAAATGCCTTTCTTGTGTTGGTGAGAAAAGAGCTGAGAAGACAGCAAGTTTGCTGTGAAGCTGAGGTCATGCATTTCATAGTCTGTTTCTCGTACAATAAATGTTGACACTCATCTTTCCGTGTGTGGTTGCTGATGCCCATGGAACAAAGTCGCTGCTCCAGGAGCTACGCTGATGGTTTTCTGCCCAAGGTTTCTGCCCCAGGTCTGCCTGCTGTGGCAGAAGTGAGGGTGTGCTTGCAATTCAGCCGTGTGCAGCAAGGCCTGCTGCAAGGGGGTGTGAGCTGGCATGGTGGGATATAAGCTGAAATGCAGATACAGAGCCACTTCTGCTGAGTCTCCTGCGAGTCATTAGTGCAGTAGTTCTGGGTGGAGGAGTGTTACCAAGCAGCTGAAGTGGGTGAGAGGAAAGAAGGCAAAGGGCAGTAATGCTTGAAACTGACAGCTGCTTGCTGCATGGACAGATTTTAGCAGCCTGAGATGAGGGAAAGCCCAGTTTCTTTGGCTTGTCACTTTGCCTGGTCACAGTCCCCTTGATCACCAAAGGACTTTTGCTGTGCATCTGTCTGCTGTGATGCTGCTGTTCAGGCAGTGCAAGTGCCACTTGTGACCACTGAAATTCATAGAAACAACTCAGGTGTGTGGCCAGGCCTGCGATATGTGACACTGTGGATCCAGTGGCCTTTAGCAGCACTCTGAGTGTGGGAAGAGAGGAATCTAAGGACTTGATCATGTCTCTTACAAACCTGTAATTCATTGGGTCTGGGTGTGATGTGGTTGCTTGTATGCATCTGTTTTGACCTTATCAAAACGTGCAAGGCTTTCTTTGAAATACTAAAGAGATCATGAAACTAGCAGTTGCTATGAGCAAGGAACATGATGGCGTTGTCTTACAAAGCGGCAAGGTAGTGCTAAGGGGATTGTCTGAATCCTAGTTGATGCGTTGAATGTTCATCAGTTTATTGTATTTTAGAAAACTGCAAATACTTGGTGTTTTAATTGAATGCTGGGGAGCACAGACATGAAAAGTCCTTTGTGTATATCCTATATGCTCCAGGCAGAGATAAGGGAGCAGTGATATCTGTCTTACCCTCTCTGGATGTGGTAAACTTCATCCTTCTACAGTTCATAGAGTCACAGAGTCATTAAGGTTGGAAAAGATCTCCAAGATCATCAAATCCAATCCAATCTTCAGCTGAATCCATATTGTAAAGTGCCATGTCTGCTCATTTTTTCAACGTTACGGGCTTGGTGACCCTACCACTGCGGAGTCCAATCCAATCCTTCACCACTATTCTAGCAAAGAAATGTTTACTAATATCTACCCTGAACCTCCCCTGGCACAATTTAAGGCCTTTTCCCTTTGTTCTGTCACTGGTCGCCTGGGAGAAGAGACTGACTGCCACCTCCTCCTTTCCAGTAGTCATAAGGGGCAATACTGTGTATACCTGTAAAAGGCGAGGGTGTAAAGCCGTGGGGTTGAGAGGGCTTGGACTTGATGCTTAATTGATTTGGTGTAGGTTGAAACAGGAAGATGAAGGTATTAATTATTTTAAAACATCTGCAGCAATGTTCTTGTTGACCTAAAAATGCAACTCTTCCCAAGTGGCCTGATTTCCAGCAGCACTGCACTTTTACATTTGGAATGGCATAACACTCTGCCAGTTAATAGTTTATGCTGTGTTTTATAACCAGTTTCTGTCTAGCATCTGAAGCTGAGTTAAACAGTAAAATACATTGTTCCTTGTGGAAAATGCATCTGGTGATGTTCAGCTGCCAATGAGGGAAGATTAAATCTCTGTGGTTTTTTATCTCTTCACAACGTGACTGGTGATGTGGAATTTCTGGTAGCTCATTTGCTTCCCCTTATTCTGTGTGAAACATGACAGCCTGAGTTAGAGGGTAAAAGCCTCTTCCCAAGTAAGGCAGGAATAATTTGTCTGGAGAGCTCTTTGGACCTGAATCAAGTTTTGTTATTGTTCTGTTTCTGAATCAGAAATGTTTCTGTTATATTGATTCTCATTTATTTTATTTGAGCTTTGTTCAAATAGGAAGACTCTTGTGTATCCAGTAGGGAAGTTGAAGGTGATCTAAGGTTAGCCTGTCCTTATTTCATTAGTAGGGAGCGAAAATGCTGGGACTGTTAGTTTACTACACCACTGTAGAGGGGATAATAACCTCCTAAACATTGTACTCTATTCCTCAAGAGCAAGGGTGTTTGTTTTCCTTGCCTGTCTTATCTCCAGATCTTATCTTCACTGTCCTTGAGAGCCCACACCATGCAAATAGACACATTGAATCTCTTTTTTTCTCTCTGTCTGGAGACACAGAAATTGTGATATTGTTCTGTGTTTAATATGGACAAGAAGTCCAGAAATTGCTCCTGCATACACATTTATTCTCAGTATCTTAATTTTTGTATTTTTATGCTTTGTGAATTTCAAGAATGCACCCTTGTCACAAGAAACGTGGCAGGCATAATAATTTTAAGATTAAAGGCATAAGTAAGGGTATTCACCTAAGCAAGGGTTGAGTCAGCTTCAGGTGGAGTAGCTCTCCTGGGTTAGTTTAGCACCCTTCAGTTATGTGTAATGGACTGGAAATTTTTTATAGAGCTTATGAATGTTTTAGAAGTAGCATTACACTTTACATGGTGACTATAATGTAACTATATAATTGTCTTAATTCCATATTTGAGATAGCTTTAGAATAAATAATTTTTTGGTCTATTCTACTACATGTGTTAAGTCTGTGCTGTGTTTTATTTCCTTGTGCTAGGTACTTTCGTGCAGGCTTCCAATCTGATTTTTTTCTAGGTCATTCTGCCTAAAGAAAAGACTAAAAAGTTGTAGTTTACTCTTATCTTTGCTGGCTGTGCACTTCTGTTACATTTCGTCTTGAGATGCTGTAATGTGTATACAGAAACTTTTATCTTTACTATTACACCAAAGACAATATACTAGCATACCCTAAAAGCACTAGAACCCCACCAGGTTAGTCCGGTCACTGAGGCATTAAAGCAATGCTGCAAAGTTTAGCATTTCTCACAAACTGCAAGTTTGCATTCACCTTCCTGGTTTTAAAAACGGGGGGTCTTTGGAAATGAATGCAAGAGTTAATATTAGTGCTTTGGCTTGTCAAGGTTAATAACAGGCATTTGTATGACCAGTAGCAAACTAAAATGTCTCCTGTGTTAAACTGTTTGTATTGCCTTATGTTTAATGGTGCTGTGTGTGACCCTACCCTGCAGCCTTGTTGGTGTGTTTTTATTTATTTGCATCTGCACAGTGCCCTTGTAACTGCTTTGGGCTCATCAGAGGCACAGCTGGCAACCCCCAAGAGTTCTGTTTCAGATCTAACACACTGAAAATGCTTCACTTCTGTCTGTGATTTGTTCTACAATTTCTTAGTCTTCCAACTTGATAGATATTTTTAATATTGCTCTTGAGGTACTACAAACACATCTTTTCTTTGTTTGATCTTAGTACTGACCTGTTGGTGTAACCCTTGTCATCTCTCATGCTGCATCTTTCAGGGGTCAGAATTGGCATGTGTTACCCAGAAAACTTGTTTATTCATTAGAAGACACTTGGCTGCAGTTGCAGACCTAAGCCAAATCATTAGTAATGCTTCATGTCTGAATATGACTGGGTTTGAATGCTGCTATTACAGCATGCAGTGGTGTGAGCAGGTGTGTGTGGTGTTTCTCTGTAGCCTCGGGGCAGAGGTGTAATATAGAAGCAAAAATAAAAAATTATTGTTCTGTGGGATAGTGTACCAAAGAGCAGATGAGAGCTACATGGTGTGTCTGGGCAGCATCCTGTCCCCTCAGCATAGTGGGGTCTCCCTGTTACATCCTTGGTATGGCCATGTCTGCTTGGCTGTCTCACTGGGAGCCTTGTGTGTTAATATGTTGTGTCTTCCTAACCGTGGAAAATTTGTGCTTAGACCTCTCGCCTTTCCTGCTCGTTGTTCACAGTGTGATTGTTGCCACTGGCTCTTGCATTATGGGGCTCCTGCTAAGGTATGGAATACACTACCCTTGACTTGGTTTTCCTAAAGTCAATTAATTGCTTTTTTACGTACTTGCTGAAGGAGCCGAGCCCCAGAAGAGTTAGGCTTTTTATTTTCTTTTGTGGATCTGAGCTATAATTTCTATGTATATGCCCACAGAGCCAGATAAAATCGAGACTGTGCTATTGGTTTCCAGAGTTAATCAGTTTAAATTTCACAGAAAATAACAACTATGTCCTTCTCAAAGTAGTCTCCTGCCTGGTTGTCATTGCTGCTGGTTATTGAGGCTGGTGGATTAAAGCTGGTGGGAGAATACTTGCACATGTTGCTCTTCTGCTCTCATATGAGCACGTGGAGGTACTTCAGGTAGTTTATCTCCCCATTTGCAAAGCAGGGGATTACATAATTTTCCTACCTCATGAAAGGTTGAGAGATATTGACTCTACAGGATCATGAAAAATATGTCCAGAGAATTGCATGATCTTGATTGCTTCTTTTTCACTGTATGCCTTTCCAGGACTTGCAGTGGGCACAGATGGCCAGAGACAAGCTATCAAGTCCACTGACTGTTCTAAAAATAATCAGATACTTCATTGGCTTCTGCATTAGTAGTGCAGTTGGATGTAGTGTTGTTCATGTGCATGGTTTTGGAAAGTAGTGCTCACAACTGAAGGGCTGCTCGTTGATGCTTTAGAGCCAGCAAAAAGGATTTCAGGGTGCTTACCCCTGGACACAGAAAGCAGGGCTTTTTCTTGTTTCATGAATGTAAACTACTTAAACTGCAAGTAGCAAGGCACGTTATTCTTCATGCCTGAGAAGGAAAGGAAAAGGGAGGAAAAATAATTTTGAAAAATTGATACATTTATCAAAGTCTTTATAGGGTGCTCTATTTACATACTAACTTATTTTTAATGTTCCCATTCCCTTTGTTTATCCTTGCACTTAGAGCATCTTCTCCTGCTGCTTTGAATGTACCAGTGTAGGAGGCTGCTGTCCTGCAGTGCCAGGAGGCAGGAAGGGCTGCAGGACCTGGAAGGAGGTTCTGGAGGTCTTGGGAGGTTGGTGGCATTTGAAGTGGTGTGGGTGTCCATAATCAGGAGTTCAGTCTGTTCTTGTGATTATAACTTCTTTTTAACTTTTTTTTTTTTGTGGCCTTGCTGGAGCATTCGCATCCTAATTACAAATTATCAGGAGCATCAGCAAAACTCCCTGGCAGCAAGACTAAATGGACAAAGCAAGTATCCAGAAATAAGCAAATATAAATTAAAATATCCAGAGCAATAGAACTAACATCAGAAATAAGTGTATTTTTTTGTATTTTATTATTTTCTTTATATAATTACCAGGTGCTGACACTGGCTGAATTTGGAGAGTGGCAAATTTTTAACAGGATCCTTACTTGCATGCATTGTTTGGTCATCGGGAGTATATTTTGTCTTGAAAATCCCTTATTAAAGAATTAGCATTGCTGTAGAAATGTAATATAAGGTTTCCACTGTCTACTTCTGTTTCAGGGTGTAGAAAGGGTTAAACTGAGCTTGAAATTTCTATAAAATCAGCTTTGTCATAATTTGAGTCTGAACTAAACTCATGATAAATGAGTAAGTTGTCTGTTTCTCAGCATATAAATATCTCCCAAATATGTGCATTTTTAATAGTCTGCTGATTCAGTCTTCATCTGTATGAGAAAGGAGCTGCCAGGAAACCAAGAGTAATTTTAATCATGTAGCCTTAATAACATTTTAAGCAGTTAATAGAGAATCCTGGGAATTTTTAAATTTGGAGGTATCAAAGGACAGGTAGGGGAGATATGTGGAGTAGGTTTGGGTTTTTTTTGATGTAACTTCAAAATGCTGGTGACAACCTATAAAGTAAATATGGCTTTTGTGCTGTTACTGCTTAAAAAAACTAAACACTGAAAAGGATCTTTCAGAAATACAAAATACTAGTTTTTTTGTAGCAATTACTGCAGGTTGTGCTATGATCCTCCTAGCTTTCAGGTTTTTCTCTTTTTTTCCTTAAAGGCAACTAGTACAAAATTCCCAACAACACAAGTAAACTCAGAACTTAAGAAGTGAACATTGCTAATAAGTTTGCTTTCTCTAGTACTATATTTTCAAAGTATGATTTTCAGAGTTTAATATGCTTTCCTAGAACAACACCTTCTTCTTCTTCTAAGAAGGTAAACGAAGTTAGTTTTAAGTCAACAGTGTGGGACCTGACATTAAATTATTTTATTGTGAAAATTTACTTTAATTGGTGACTGGATATTACATTACTGTGTGTTTTTGTAAGTGAAAGAAAAAAATCCACCTGAATGCCTTTGCTATGTCTGGTCAGTGGATAACATTCCAATTTTCTGAGTGCCCATCTGTTATGAATATCATTATTTAATTTTTTTAAATTCTTAATATCTTCCTCCTCACCGTGTGAAAGGACTTGGAGTTACATTTATTTGATATGAGAAGAACAGGCTCCATACCCATGTTGTCACTGCTGGCTTTGTTTAGCACTGATGAAAGCAAACAGCAAACCACTCACGCTTGGGGAGCCTTGATGGTTTGATGCTGGCGCCTCCTGGAGCATCTGTGGTTAGGTCCAGGCTTAAGCCCGACCTCCTCTCTCCTTTTCCATGCCCCTTTTTGCTGAAGCAGGGGGTGGCTGCTCTGGCACTGAGCCAGACAGGGATGTGGGCAGGCAGGGGTTTCTCCTGCTGGCTCCCTGGGCAGTAGTGCTCTCTTCATCTGCTAGCCTGGAGCAGGGCTGTTACTTCCCTGGCTGGGGATGGTAGATCATGGAGAGGAAGAGAATGAGTGGAAAGAGCATACATATCACTGACTCTTGCACAGGATGAGGCACTGAGGACAGATCTCCCTTTCTTCTGTTCATCCCAGCTGACCGTGTTTCAGTGGGGTGAGGGGCTCTTTCCTCTTCTCATTCACATGGGTCCCGCTGTCCTTGTGGTCGGGGTTTAATACTGTGTTGATGCTTTGCAGTTATTTGATAGTTCTTGGTGTCAACATGAGACTCAGCTCTGGCCTGTCAGTGCCCTTGTGCCACATCACAGTGTAGTGAAAGCAAAGCTGGTAAAGGGGAAAGAGTGAGGTTCCTCTTTCTTTGAAGTCTTTTTGTAATTCACTGTAGAGGTTGTAGTTGTACACTTTGAAAGACTTACTGTACCTAAAGGCAGTGGTAATGAAGCCATCAGTTTTGATCCTCTGAAGACCTAAGAACCTGCCCCAACAGGGAAGATGAAGATGCATCAGAATTCTCAGAAAGTATGTGGTATCTTCATACAGACTGAACATCTGAGCAGGCCAATTTGTTTTGATGTTGCTGTTATGCTACTGTCGTGTAGGTTTCTGTATCCAGCTGATGACTGCATGACTGTGTTACCTTGCAGAGATAAAACAGTATTCTCTTCATAAAGCCAGAGATGTCAGACATTTGCCATTTAAAGAGTGCCCATTACTGTAGCACTACCTGATGTGTAAAAATCAGAGAGAGTTGATTCTTTTTGATGCACTGGATGTACTCAAAACTAATGAGTAAGAAAAATGTGTGTTTTAAAGCATTGGGCTTCATATGCTCTGGACTGATTGTCCAGCAGTAAGAAGAGAAAATTGTGGCAAGTATTTGTGACAGAATCTAGCATGATATGTTCTTGGGCTTTTCAAGTAAACTAGTCTCTCTTTGCTGCATCATCTTTATTGTTGACATCTGACAGTTTGTAGCTTGTGATCTTTTAATGCAGGGGAAAATAATGGGGACTGATTAGGTCCCAGAGGAATTCTTCTTCTTTTGCTATGAATCATAATTTATGTGACTTCGATTTCTTTGTTATACAGCCCATTAGGCTAAAATGCTTAGTAGTAACTTCTGGTTTGAGCTTTATGTGAAATACTGATAAAAAAACCTCCAAAGTTAACTTACTTTGTGCATGTGCACAAGTCATTTGGGGTAGGTTGACTATATGTTGAAGAGGGGAAAAGGATAAAACATCTTGGCAGGGGTCTTGGACAGCAGTTGATGTAGCATGTTGTTAATTACAGTAATCATAAAACAGTTTGGAAATTATCAACTCCTGATTTTCAAGTGTCTTAGTAGGGCATTCAGCCAAAAGGTGGTGATTTTCATGTCAAAAACCAGTGTTACTGGTTTCTTTTTTCTTTTTATTTAACTTCTCAGATAACCTAGATAACCTTCCCTAGTCCTGCTTATCTTAAGGTGATTACACTTCATCTAGAGAGCCAGAGGTCCATCTTGTTTCTCCCTGTGTACTTGTTTGAACTTGTGCATTGGTCACAACAGTCAAACCTGTGTAAAGAATGTAAATCACTCTTTTTTCCTCGACATTGTTTTAAAACTTTATGATCTCTCACAATTTTTATAGAACTTTTAATAATTTTAAATTTAAAGTGAATATTATGTGTCTTACTGGTTATACTATTTGTACTGTATATTTCAAAAGCTTCTCTTGAGCTTCCTGTCTAGGAAACCTGTGAGACCTGGAAGATGTTTTGGTATAAACTTGAAAGTAGTTTAATCTTTCCAGGGTTTTTAAACTTGGTGCTGTTATTTGGGTTACCTGCTTTGCTGTATCTCTCTTCCACTGCTGGGGAAACTGGCCTGAGTGCATTTTTTGGTTTTTGTTTCATTGTATGCTAAATGGATATGGCATGGCAAACACCGGTTAAAGTTTTACTTTGCTTTGTCACTGGGTCAGTTGTGTTTCCACAACCTGTTGGGTTTTGTAGGTGTTGTTGGCATGTTGATTTCTGAACTTCCTGTTTTTAACTGTTACATACAGGAGACTCTGCCTGGATATGAGGTACTGACAGGAAGAAGAGCATCACACTTGGCTGCTCACCTTGCCCATTTGTCTGTAAATAATGGAGACCAAGGAAGAGAAGAAGGAACGGCGACAAGGCTATTTTGCTCGGTAAGCTCACGGGGTTTATTTCAATGTTGATTAAAATACAGGATTCCTTATTCTGCCTTTTTCACAAGGCTTTAGGAATTTTCATGTATTAAAATGAAACCCATGCTGCAGTATGTATCCAGAAAGTGCTTTCCTTGGTGTGTCCCTGATGCTGGAGTGGTGATTTTTTTCTTTGGTGTAGTGGAAGAAGCTTGCATTATAATTGTAATTTGTAGTACTAAACTGTTCTTGGGTACTCAGTTGCAAATTGCACTGTTTGAGCTTCCAGCATCTAGTTCCTGCAGGGTGTTTATAAAAACAAGCATATCTGAAACATAAATATGTCTAAACCTAAAGTTTATCTGATTTCATGTAAAGCACAGACTAAGTAGTATTATCTCATAGGATAAGACTAGCTAAAAAGGCTAAGCTGGCTAGACCATATTGACTTTGTAAATAAAAGCAATGTTTTTCAGTCAATAATTATTATCATTTGGAACTCATGATTGGTGATTTTTAAGAAATAAGTGATTTTTAAGAAATAAGTGATGTTGCTTTCCTAATAACTTGTCTTTTTTAATTTATCAAGTCTCTAATCATCTCTGAGCTATGATGTACAAGAACCAAAGCTTTCTCTTGGGGTACTGGGGGTAGGAAATAGGTGTAAAAGCCATAGCTGCCTCAAGGATATTTTATGGACTGTTGAATAGGAGAGTTGTATCCTCTCTGCACTCACTACTAAATAATTGTAGCCTTAGTGCATTACAGACATATAGAATAGTAGTGTGAGGAAAAGTTGCTGCTTCTTGGTTGCAGTTTGGGTTCTGTGTAGTGGTGGCTAAAGACTTGAGGAAGTTTTGGTCACGTGTTAATGCCTGGTGACTTGTTTCCATTTGGAGAAATGCAGTTCTGTTGATGTTGGCAGAATATTACAGTTTGGGATTCTGAGAAGGGGAAAAGGATAATGGCACCTATAGCAGAGGAGGCATCAAGAAGGATAAAGCAGAAGTAGCTGAAGGGATTGTACTAAGGAACAAGTAATTCTGTGTTAAGGGAGACTCAGGCTTTGAGACAGATTTCTGAGCATGATGCTTTAATATTGAGAATGTTTTGAGTTCTTTCTAAGTACTGTCTGCCAGATAAGTGGAAAGCCACAAGAGGCTTTCAGGAAAGTCCTTGACATTGTATTTAATTTGTTGGGCATGTTTCCTCTGTCATCTTGTGACTGTTCTCTTCTGAAAATTCACAGAGGCAATGTGTCTTGTATGGGCATAGGACATTGAGCAAGGGTCAAAAAGATCTGAAGTCAGTTCTTAGTTCTAGCACTTAGCTGCTGTGTAATCTGGGGAGGTCACCTGTCTCTTTCCCTCCCAGCTTTCATCTTTTTCTTTATATAGGTTGCAGGCCCTTAAGTGGAGTCCCCACTCTGAGGAAACCCATGGATGATTTCTCCAAGAATGTCCTTGCAGGCCCTCAGATCACGTGTTAATAGAAGCTAAAGTCTGTCAGTAGGTGTCATGGCCAGCTTTCCTTCATGTACCTTGTCTGTGTGTGCAGTCAAGGACAGAAGCAGAACTGAATTCACATTTAGCATCTTAAGTCTAGCATGCTTCCTCTGGTAAACAGGTGTCACAGGATCTTGCAGATGAAAGGTTTAAAGGCTTTACACGGAGACCCAGATAAATGTCATACAAATACCTGAAAATGATAGGCAGCTTATATTGCCTTTAGTACAAAGACAGTTCCAACAATGTCCCTAACTGGGTTTTTTTAAAACTTTTTACAATTTTGACTTGATATCAGAAGTCAAATTTTTACTTGACACAGAAGTTACCAGATTAGGTGTCTGATATTGGGACACAGAGATTATTCAGTCAGGTGCATAATTTTTTGTTGCTATCAGTTTGGGTTGTTCTGCATCTTAGAATCTGTGGAAACCTGTTCTGTCCTTCATTTTAAGCACCCAGGTTTGGTAAGTTTTTGCTCTGATAGTTTTGTGTGCTACTTCAAGCATGCTGCTTTTCCTCTCAGCTTGGGCTCGTATTTATTAAGCTAAGAGCAACCACCCCTGTACTTCCATGAGTGTTTTTCCCCTTTATGTCTTGTTATTGTTATGCTTTGTGAGTCTAAGATAAGAACAGTATTTACAAAATCTAAATTTATGTATAGTAAACATTCTCATGAAGCAAAGACTCTTCACCTCACCTTTACCTTAATCTTGTTATTTTTGCCTGTGATCAGATGTTCATGGGAGAAGATTCTACTGTTTACCAAGGAAGAGAACAGGAAATGGATTAGATTCTTTGCCAGCATGTGGAAAATGTATGTTTCTTGTCAGGAGGGTACAGAAAAAGACTCTACTCCACTCAGGGCAGAGAAGAAGGATCCCTCTTGCTTTTATCTTGGTTATAAAGGGGAAAATTCAATGCTGATGGAATAAAACATTTAATATAGTCCACTAACTACCTATAAATGAAAATGCACAAATTTTAATAGAAAATTTCCCTCTTTAATATGAGGGGAAAGGTTCTTGTTATATTAAGGAGGACAAAAGCAGTAACTCAAAAATGGGAGATGGTGGTGCTTTTTCTCTTAAGCTCCTGTTAACAGAAACACAGGTTCTCTGTTGGCAGAGAAGGGGAACATGTGAACATGAGCAGCAGGACAAACAGTGCCCTTGGTGCCCTTCCACCATCCCAAAGTGTCTTACTTGCCATCAGAAGGCAGTTTTTGGCCTTCAGGGCAGTGTAATCTTGGTGTCTCCTGGACAGTTTTTCAGTGTCTGAGTGGTTATGCTTGCAGGTGTTGGAAAGTTGCCCTTGAGAACCCCAAAATACTGTGTGCTGACAAACCAGCTCCTGAATTGCAAGAGCAAGATGAACATGAAATTGCCTGCATCTCTGTCCCCCAAATTTAGCGTTGTTTACACATTTCTCCTTTAAAATATTTGAAATTGCTCTGTAAAACTCACCCTGCCATTGTATCTTTCCACAACAGTTACAGTCCGAGTCCTTCAGTCTTTTCAGATCTTTTTCTCTCCCTATGGCCAGTGAAGCTGAAATAAAACCCTCCCCATCCATTTTTGCTTCTTACCAAATGCAACTTTACCCACTATGTTTTGTGGTAAAGGGCTTATTTTTTGCCTTGGTTGGCAGGAAATGAAAAAAAGTGATTTTTTCAAAACAACCAGAAACGTCTACAAAACTTTTTAAAGAGCAGTTTAGCTTCCTTGTATAGATAAGATGTTACAGCTTGTGGGAGTTTAACAGATGAGAAGTGAAAGTATAAGAGTAACATGTGATCATAGATTTCTCTTATGCAATAGGTCCTTATTTAACTGTTACTCCTAGTTAAAGATTATTATGTGTAGTTAAGTTTTCCTGCCTAATTTTCCAAACCTTGTTTTTAGGCTTTTCTGTTGACTTCTGTGTCACTGGCTCCCAAATGGACCTACATCTGTGTTGGTATTCAGCAAGTCCAGAAATACATGGCACAGAGTAATGTACAGAGATGTACAAAGATGGCACAGAGTAATATACAGTGGCACATCTCTATGTGTATTGGGTCCTTGACTCTACTGTGACATTTGGTGCTTTTTATTGTGATGATTATCTTTACATTTTCCCTTGCCCCTTGTGTAGGCTTGAATTTGGAGGTATTTCACCTCATAAAATGAGTAGCCATTAAAATATTAATTCATTTTCGATGCTTTGTACAATCTATGTCAAGTAGCTATCTACTGCTGTCTTAGAGAAAACAAGTATATTTGAAAAAATCTTGCTTTTCAAAAAGTTGACTAAAATACTTAGATTAATTTTACTAATTGTTACATCTTCAGCTTGTAGTGACCTTGATCTGAAGAATCTGTGTGGAGATAAACTGTAAAAACAATACTTACTTTGAATGATTTCTCAGTAGGTTCCAGGGGAACTACGAATTTTAGTTTTCAGTTTCTTTTGGTCACCACTGAGAGCCAGATTTCTGAAGTCAAAGATGAAGTGCTTGTATTAGGGAAAATATTCTCACTGGGATTTGTGTTTATTGCATTTACATTGGTCTCACTACCATCATTCGTTTGAGAAAACTACATAAATGCCAGCCCAGTAGGCACTGACTCCTTTTAGCTCCAGCAGTTGCCTCCTTGCAATTGTTCTTACTCTGCTGAGCCAAAGTGTTGATGTTTATTCATGTTTCCTGTAGCGCCCATAATTTATATTTTGTTTTTAGGAGGAAAAGTTTCCACACATTGTTTTTAAAACAAACCATCCTGGAGGTTTATCTTGGGTGTGAAGAATAATCAAGCCAAGATCCTGGAGATGCTTAAATATTTTTTAAATGGCACTAGGAAATAATACATCATTTCAGTTCATCTGTATAATGGAAATATCTTAGCTCTGCTTCCACATACATAAACATTACCTCATAATACTGTTACTGAAATTGAATAACAGTATTGCATTTTACTCACATTGTTTCAGGCAATAGCATGTATGCCCAAGGCATGCTATTTTATAAGAAAAGGCTGAATATATCACTACTGCAGATTTATGGGGTGCAGTGGTTATTATTGGCTCTGTTATTTAGGGGTGTGTGCATGCAGGATAGTTGATTTGCTATGGTGGATGCTGAGAAAAGCCAGAAAATACTTTCTGAAACATACAGTCCTGTGATTTACCTTCCAGTTACTTAAACCTGAGGGGTTTCAATGTTTTTAGCAGATTTTCTGCCTACTGCACTGTACGTCAGTATTTTAGCTGCCCTTTGCAACTGTTGTGTAAGACTTTGAAAAATGTCCAGAATTTCACAGACAGCAGCACTAGGACCTTTTGAGTAGAGCTTTGGGAGGTTGGACAGGTCCTTCAGATGCCTGAGGGACACTTGGTACTCATTACTCACAAACTTTTTGGTTTGTATCTATATATAAAAAAAAGTTTTGTTTTTATCATAGGCGAAAATCCAGAGAATGAGAGTTGGGAGGGAAAAATGAGAGTTGGGAGGGAAATTGAACCTGCATTTTCTGAAGAGTATTGCAGTGCATGGGAAAAGCTGAATAGCTGTTGGTCTTGGGAACTGTTTTCACAGTTGCTTTCTGGATTTTGAGGTTTCTATATTAGCAGTCTTGTAATTCTGTGGTGCAGGATGGGATTCAGCAGAAGAACATGAATCACCATTTTCTGTTTCGTCTTTAAATCACAGAATTATTCCCAACATGAGTGCTTCCTCTGGGAAACATAAACAAGATAATGTTTCTGCAGTCTCGGTTCTTTCCAGTGCCTTCATCCTCAAGAGTAGTGAAGTCATTTAGGATTGAAGAAGATTTTTGTCATTGGCAACAGTTAGTGAAAGTATTTAATGGGGCCCTGAGGCTTTCCTCAGGGTTCTCCAAAACTTTGCCATACCAGAAGAGCTGTTTATAGAGATGCACAGCTTGTATAAGACAGGAAGCACAGTTAATCTCCTCACCCATTCACTTCCCCCCTGCCTGTGAGGTGAGACTTGGGTAACAGTTTGGCCTAAAAAGAGGCTTTTTTAGGACAGAGAAGAAAGGTGGAGTTTTGTGATGTTCTTGGTTTCTTTGAGGGCTATATCACAGACTATACAGAGAAGAGAGTTTATTTCATCTTCAAACATGCTTTTGTCACACCAGTAATTTCACAATTTTTCACCTTGCAATATAAGTCTGGATTGTTAGACAGAAGCATGCAATGACCTTAAATTTGCTTTTCCCAAAGGGCCCTTTGGGTGTCTCTTATGAGCCCTTAAAAAGAAACTTATTTACCCTCCTTTATAAAACATAAACAGTTACACCATAGGCCTTTTGATGTGGACATCTGTGCAGGTTTGATAAGAGCTGCTGTTAGTATTATTGTGATGTAATTTGTCTTCCTCTGCTTCCCTTCCCTGTGGCCTGCAGCTGGGAATGCCAGGCATGAGGGGTGTGCTGGACGTTCCTGATGGGCCACCCCATTTACCTTTTAGCTCTTGGAGGGATTTAAAGACGTACCTTAAAGGTTGTAAAATTTGGAGGCTTCACAAAGTGGCTTTCTGGATAGGTGAGATACAGATGGTATGTGATATAATTGCACTGTTTCTGCAGTGTCTGCAGGTATGGTCTTGTCCCTTGTGCCTTCCAGGTGTGTCTTCTCTTCTGCTCTTAGGTGCTTTGTGTATCTACTGCATAAAATTGTGGTTAATCCCAGTGAACTGTTTTAAAATCAAGTCTAGCTTAATACTGGTGGAAATGTAGCATTAATACTTGGCAGATGTGTGGTTGCAGAGTCGATTTTAAAGTGATATCGTGTAAAATGCTACTGGAACAGGTGGTCCCACTCAGCCTTCTGGTTTTGCCATGTCTCTCACGGATGATAGAGCTGGCATCACTGAGCTGCTCCAGCATGGAGGCATCTTCCAGATGCAGACACCTAAAGAGATGCCTAATGGTACTGACTTTTTAGTGGTGCTGTTAATCATCTCCTGCTCATGCTCTGAGAAATCCCAGCTGTCTTACCTCCTTTTGGCAGCAGTCCTGGCCAGCTCTACTGTGCTTTGTACCACGTGGTAGTAGGGAGTGGGCTGTACAGTATTTTCAGAACAGTCAGCATTATGAGCTATGTTAGAGTTTGCTGGGTTGAAGAAAACGCAGGTTGATAAGAACCTAGACATGTACCCTCAGGGAAGGTTGCTGGTGTTTCTGCCTCACGAATGAAATTGCCTGCCTTTGTATCTGCCCTCATTCAAGGCTTTTGCCTGTGTGGTTTTGGCATGTGCTGTGCTACACTGTATTGTTAGTTTGGCTGGTGGGATGGTCTGTTCTGGTAATGGTGCTGCATGTTTAAAGGGAAAGCTGTGAATTATACCTGCAGGAACATGCTTTTGGAAAGAGGGATTTCTGAAAGATTGGAAAGCATTATATAGCTAAGGGAATTCTGTTGATAAGACAAGAAATACTGTGGGTCCTCTGTGGATACACTGGATACCTGTCTGCTAGCACTGTATCTGAACTATTAGTTGCATGTTCTACAATTTTTCCTGTGTGCCTGTGGGCACTGGGCTCCCCACTGCTGCATTCCCATGGAAAGGGAGCTTTTTGCCTCTGCTCTGGGGCTCTGAGCAGGGTAAGAGGCTGCGTGGATATTCCTGGTGGCCTTAGGTTCCCCATGGTAAACTCTCATGCCCTCAGCGTTAATCCACCTTCCAGACTGTGTTTGGAAGGGATTTCCCCCACCCCACCCTGCTCCTGCCAATCTGATTATGGGGAGGTGAGTTGTAAGTGTAGTTCGTGGTGGTTTTTTCTGTTCTACTCTGTAGTTAGGGCAAGGAGCGTTTCCTAGGATCATCTGAAATTTGAGCATGTAGGTTAGCTACTTTTTAAGTCTCTGAACAGTCTCATCTGAATCTCTGGGATTCCTCCTGTTGATTTGTGTGAGAGAAAATCCCAAGGAGATTGGCAGAAGTGGTTAGGAATTTGGGGAGGAGGGAGATAATTGTCTTTATGCTGGAAAAACCTTTGTAATGTAAATGAGCCATAAATCAGCTCTCTGGGTGTCTTAATACAATGACTATTTTCGTGTGAGACAGCATTCTCTGGCACAGAGAACTTGTCTTGTATAATGCTTAAAATACTGATAATAACTTCAGACTTTCGCTACTGTTTTTCTGGACTGGCTATTTTTATTTCAGTAG
The DNA here is from genome assembly GCA_013398175.1 of Climacteris rufus. Lineage (NCBI taxonomy): Eukaryota > Metazoa > Chordata > Aves > Passeriformes > Climacteridae > Climacteris > Climacteris rufus. Next base: position 1,338,004 of record VZRZ01001321.1, read on the forward strand.
GTGTAAGCTTAATAGCTAGCCAATCACAGGTAAGCTTAGTTTAAATTATATTACGGTTTTGGCAAAAGAATACATTTGTGTCATGTTTTTTTGCTTGCAGTAATGCTTCTATGAATAAATGGCTTCAAGGTGTTAATCACATGTTTCAATCAGGCAATCTTTAAAAGTCAAATCTCCTTAAGCAGAAGATTTATCTGTATGTTCACTATCTGTTAGTATACTATGTGCTAAAAAGATGACGCTCCTCTCTCCACCTGGACCACAGCAGGTGCTGCATGTAGCAGTTCTTGCCTGAGGCTGAGAAGGATTTGTTGTTATATTTTGTTTTACAAAAGCTGCCAAAGCTCTTTTTTTTTTTTTTTTGGCAATCCAAGACTATGGCATATGACTCTAGTCCCATGGTATGATGCATTTGAGCAATCTTATGCATATGCAGAACCATACAGTTGGGTTTTACAGAGTGGTGAAAGCTGCTTGTGGGAGCTGAGCTCCCAAGCACGGGTGGCGGGAGCAGGTCCAAAGCACTGCGGCTGCTGGGAGAAGTGCCAGGGCACCGGAGAGGAGGGGAGGCCAGCAGCTCCCTGCCCACCTGCTGTGCCAGGGCTGGGACCCAGCATGCCAGGAAGTTCTCCTTCCCAGCCCGGGAGGGAATGGACAGGTGGGCATAGTGGCAGGCAGTAGGACAGGCTGTCGCAGAGCACCTCCCTTATCTGACTCAGGCCAACTGGATTTGCTTGGAGGTTGTGCTTGAAAATAGCAGGAAACTGAAGATAGCTCCTGACCTGCTTCTCCCCACCACCCTCCTGCTCTGCATCTGCAGGGAGGAGGCGGCGGCACTCGGCCTCCTGGGTGTGCTGCAGCCTGGGCGGCGCTGCCGGAGCGAGGCCACTTGGTGCTAAGCAGAAGCGCTGCCTTACAGGGTTAAACTCAAGAGCACTGCAACTTTTTGCTTTCCTCAGCTCATTATTATAGTTCAGCTACTGCCTGAAGTGAGGTGAGACCTCATGAATTTGCAGAGTCCAGAGAACTCTGGACTGCTCTGGAGCTGGGGCAGAAGCTCTTGTGTCCTCCTGTCACCCCTTCTTCCACCAGGCTGACAGAGGGAAAGATTTACTTTTTGCTTTTTCATTTTTCCTGAAGTAATTGCTTCTTCCCCTTCCAACCATATACATTTTGATTGCATGTTAAAAGTTTCAGCTGAAGTGAAAATGAAAAAATACAAACTATTCTTCAGTCAAAAATAAATGCATAAATAATGTAATATTTGATATAAAACCCACAGAGAAATTTCACGATGTAGTAATTAATACACATTTTATCTCTTACGAGTGTAATTGAGGAGCTACTACACTACTGTAACAGTATGGCTGCTGGAAAATACCAGACCATGCCAAATTCTCACTTTAACATAAGATATATGTGTATGAGAAGTTGCATTGGTACATGCCTGCCATGTGACTGGCCCATGGAGACAATCTCTCCCTGTCTGGTCATCTTTATACCTGTGGTTACTGGTCTTTTGGCTACAGTACGAAAAAGGTGGTGCCATATTACTTTGTCTAGAAGCGCTGAAGCAGACACCTCCTCTGGGTGTAGTTTATCATTCTCACTTATGAAATACCTGTTGTATGAGACAAGATCAGTCATTATTCCCAACACTGAAACTACAGATTTCTTTTTTTGTCCCACCTATTACTAGCATGGCTGGATGTCTTTTCCGAACTTTAATCCATGTAACAGCATCTTCAGTGCACTTGGACGTTTCTTCTGTGCTGTGTGTCAGCTCATGAGAAGTCTGTTCAGCAAATCAATTAAACTGGTCAACATGCAAAATAAGATGCAGGTTGTTTGAGGACAGTGAATGCAAACATAGAACTGAGGGGGCTGAGATTTGTTTTTAGCAATTGCTCTGAAATATTTTAAATAAAACCTTTTTTCACTCATGTCACTATGCTTTTTATTGTAAATTTGTTCCTGAATGGATGAGTTTTCCACCCGTTTGTAGGCATGTGTGCAGCATCTCTTATACTATGAGCTCGAGCTGTTATTAACAGAATCCTTGAGAAAGATATGGTGACATTTGAATAACTTTGGTGTCAGGATGAAAGATAGCATTTAAAGCCATCTGTTTGGCTTCCTTTTCAGTGCCTTCTTTTTCAAAAAAACAAAACCTTGGTCTTCTCTATTAATAATAAAAATGAGAAAGTATGCTTTTTTCTTTGTGTTTTTCTTTCCCATCATCAAAGCACCTTTTCCAGATAAGTGGGAAGAAGCTGCCACAGCCACTTCAGTGCTCCTGTCCAGAGGTCTGTTGGGCGTGGTCTGGTGTGTGCCTGGTTTGGCTTTTTGGCATCCTCTTTTTACTGATCTCAAGCAACAGAGAACAACCAAGGCTGTTGCTTGATGACCCCTCCATCTGGGCAAAGTGCCTGCTTGGAGGAGAAGTCTTGCCTCCCCTTTTGTCCTTCTCCTTTGTGTTGATACAAATGGTAGCACAGCCAAGTGGGACCTAATGGAGGAGTGATCCAATTTTAAAAAATTAATTTATATATTGGCATTTTTGCTGTGTTACCTTTAACCTAAAGAATTACCCGGATCTGGTCCCTGTGCAGCTGCAACAAATGGGTTTGTGTGAGAATGGGGACAACTCCTGGGGACAGAAACAGTGGTGAACAGAGAGAGAGGCACTTTCTTTTGCTGACAAAAGTGGCTTAAAGCTGCTTCTTTGAGCTACAGGCTTTGAGAGAAGTTTTCTTTTCCTCAAATAGCATTGTGCTCTGGAGGTTTGCTGTGGCTTTTGCTTCCTTACTGTTACACTCACCATAATTTATTTCTGTCAGGGGCCAGTCAGGGATGCTCAAGAATGAAAGGGCAGGGGGAAAGTGAGTGCATGCAGGTATCCTTCAAGAGGCTGCTCACAGGTATACAGCCTTCTAACAGTTTACCAAGTAGATACTTGCTGAGCAAAAAAAAACCCAACCAAAACCCAAAGTAAACCAACCAAACCACCAAACCTGAAAGAGTGTATCCCTGTCACTATGTTCTCCATGGCCCTGCCATAACAAATTTTCATAGTTGCTCTTTGTGCCTTTTTACATCTTTGGCAAACAGCATGCCTAAGCTATTTATTTTCAGCTGCTTTTTACTTTATCTGAGAGTAATTCTTGAAATAATTTAATGTGATGTCTTTGGTACTTCTCATGTGAACAATGCTAAGATAGCACTCTGAGTTTTTTCCTGGAGGTGGGTTTGAGCTGTTACTGCTGCACGATGTATGGATGTATGGCACATTTCCTGTGGCTTTTGCTTTAGCTGACCATTGACTTTCACCTACTATTTTATTGCTTCCTTGCGAATGTTTATTGCCATTTGAGTCACTGAGCACTAGATTTCTTTCTGACTGTTTTCAGTCAGTTTAATCAATACTGGAACTGCTCTCTATTATCAGGAAAGTCTGTTCCATAGGTGATTTGAGAAAGTGGGTGTGCAGTGATGACTGTATGGAGCAGTGCACATCCCCCAGAGCTTTCCATGCACCCTGTTGTCATCTCAATTCTTGCAGTTTGTTTCCTTATGTTAATTTAATACTAATTTTAAAGGGTTTTTATCTTTGTTTCATGGAATTTCAGTTTTATGAAGAGTGTTCAATTGAGGCAGGGAGTGAGGAGTTTATTGAACTTCTGGAGAAACTTGAGATGTGTGTCAGTCAGCCTGATGCACTTATTGTCCTCATCAAAATAATCCTAACAGTTCTAATATGGTGTGAGTCTTCTGTGCAGAATCTGCAGCTTCTCTGCAACATCCTCCTTTGCTCTGTAACTGCAGTTCCCTTTCTCTTGCAGTTTCTCTCAGCTGATAATGAAGGGAGAGTTGGCTCGAGGGACTGGCACTAAGTGTGGGAGAGCATCTGGGGGCCAGCGCTGGCTGCAGGTGACAGGGCAAGGCCATCCCTCCCTTGCCAGGGCTTTTGTGCAGGGGAAGTGTCTTGTTGAGTCACTTTTGGAAGAATTCCTTGCATGTGTAGGAGGGGTTTGCGGTGATTAATGAACACCACAGTAGGAGAAAGTATCTGGCATTGTCAGCAGAGGAAAACAGGAGCAGGATGGGAGCGTGAACAGCCAAGTTGGTATTTGTGACAAGATAGATCTGTGGTGCTGGTTTAATTGAATAAGCCTGTTAAGTGAACTTCTGGCAAGGTTAAAGGAGTCATCTGAAGGGAGGGATTTCTTCATTTTGCTTTCTGCCTAAAGCTGTTTTTTGAGAGCCTGCAGTACAGAGGTTGTAAGAGAGGGAGTTAAATACATGTCTAAGGAAGCAAAATAGCTTCCCAGAATCCTTTTCCTATGGAAAAGATTTTATTAAATTGTTGTCATAGCAATGGAGTGCTGAATACACCATACCTCTTTTGCTAAGTAAACACAAAAGATGGGGGTACTTCTTGTCTTTGAAAATAGAACATTTATTAAAATGCATGGGAACATTGTAGTCTTAAATTTAAGAAAATAAAAACTTTCTGATCAAGACTCTCTCGAGTTTTACCTTGGGAAACTGGGATTATTCCCACCCTGCAAAGAAGCATGAAATATGTTAGATGGGATATTTAAAATTCCCTGATCTAAGTCAGAAAACTGGGGAGGGGAAATTAACATATGTTACTTAATCTAAGAACTCTTTTTATCAGAAAGTGCAGTGGCTTTAAAATTCCAGAACAATTTTACTACAAATCCTTCCTTCCACATTACGGATTATGAAACAGAGGCAGTGACTTGGTTTTTAAGCTAATGGCAGTATCAGGAAGAAAATGGACATACTCTGGTTGTCAGTCACTCTTTGGAGCATGCCAGCTTTCTTGAGCATTGCTGCTGGTTGACCATGTGTGAAGCCTGGTGCTGGTACCTGTTGTCAATCAGTAACGGGAGTCCAATAAAAGTGGAAATTTCCAGCTTTGACCTGTGTTTCCAATATCAGAGCTTGCAATTGTTGCTTTTTGTCCTTGGAATGACCAGATTACAGAGACACTTGAGTGTCTGCAACCACCATATTGGATCTACATGGTTGTCCTTGATAACTTTTTCAGAAATTTTTTTTTTTTTTTTNTCTGTTTATTTTTTTCAAAAATTTTTTTTTTTTTTTTTTTTTTTTTTAGTTTTTGCCTCTCTGTGGTTAATTGTTTAAATATCTGGTGAAAGATGTGTTCCCTCCCTTATATTTGCCTTAATAGTCTGTTTTAGTAGTAAACATGCAGCCTTGTGGCTTGCTTGTTTCCAAAACAGGACATGTGCCAACCTGAAATGGCTGGTTTTCCATGGAGGAGCTTCCTTGCAGGGTGGATGCTATTTAGTTTTAGGAAGATTTCTGAGGATGAAGGGTTCTGTATTTGTTTCTGTGGTGAAGTGAAAGGAGCCGCACTGGGGAAGTCTGGGGTAAAGTCTGGCAAGGAGCCTGACTTCCTCTGGCTTTGCAAGCAGCAATGATTTATTTTGTCTGGGATTGCTTATTCTTCAGGTTACATCGGATGGGGTGAGAGCACAGCCATGCCTGGAGCTGGCTGAGTCGTGCTGGCAGCGAGCTGGGGGAAGGGGAGAGCAGAGATCTGTGCTGGCTGGCAGAGAACAGCTGACCAGGATCAGACCAGTGGGTGCCTAACAGGGATTTTTACTGTCAGGTTTCTGTATGTAGGTGTGGGGTTTCTTGACATGAATTTGATTTATTTAGCTGTTCAGGATGGGTGGAGAAAGGCATATAGGGTAGAAAGAAACTAGTACATATTATAATCAGTGCAGAGATTTAAATTAAGATTAAAATGGTTAATTCTGAAGTTAATAACTGGGGTGCATATCATTTTTATACAAAGTTAATAGGAATATTAATGGAAACAAAACAGATTAAGATGTTTGAAGTGGTTTGCAGATCTTTTTTGTAAATACTGTTAATCTTATTGTATATGTACATAAATGGATTTTAAAAACAGCATTTGGGGAACATGATTTGTTTGTGCTGTGCAGGATGTTAAGTTGATTGTATGCCAGATATCAAGGCACATTTTAGAGGATGCACATTGTGGAAGATTTTCCAAAAGGAAAACTTCAGCTTGTCAGCTTAAAGATAAAAAGATTTCTTCTCCCTTCCCCCTTCTTTTTTTTTTTGTACTTTTGGAGGGCCATTTCATTAGATGCTTTTGTTTCTAAAGCAAGAGCTATACATAGTGTATGATTTTTATTAATCTAATACATCACAAAAAACATGCCTTACTATCACAGGAGTTTTGTAGAACACGCTATGATATGAACCTAGTGGTCTTTGTCTGTGATATTATGTATTGAACGAGGTCCTATTGAATTGTCTCTAAGACACCTCTATTGAATAAGTGTTAAGCAAAATAAAATTAATTTTCTAGGAAAAAATTATTGTCAGATTTCCATGTCTTTATTATATCAATGTCAGAGTTGCTTTACTGCTTGCTTGTAGTTTCTAGTGAAGGTTGGGCAGATAACATCACCCCTCTTTTCTCTGAGCAGTTTTCTTTTACACTAACCACCTACCTTGTAAATGTAATGCGAAAGTCAGGCTGTTTTATTCTACAAACTATTTTTTGCCTTTCATAGGCAGTCAAATAGAGTTGGGTCTGGAAGATGAAGTAGGCCACTTCTTGGCATCTTTCCTAGCTCTTTTCTGTAAGTCAGTGCCCAAAGTATGAAACAGTGAGTTGCAAATTAGTTTAAGTAAGCACTGCTAACCTTGCATTTTTACCTGCTTACGCTGAGATTGTGTCCATTTCAGGTCATTAGTCTTTATTAAATGAAATTATCTTTGTATTGCAGCAAATCTTGCTTTTTCTGGGAAACTGTATTTGGACAAACTTGGAAAATGGCTTACTGGTTGTTGCCCAGAAAGCACTTTGAGGGGCTGGAAAGGAATGCCTCTGTATAAACTCAGAAGAAATGTTTTGCCTGTCAGAACCAATTAGTTTGAAAAATGTTATCTGGTGTCTAAATGAAATTACAGATGTGTAAGACTTTCTTCATAAACAGGAGTGTTTTTGCAGATAAGATGCTTGTTCATCGTGCCCTCCCTTTTTCTTTCTTCCTCTTTCTTCCCCCAGCAACTTTCCTAGTGGAACACAACATATCCATCAACTGATACTGAAAACCAAGCATTTTCTGCTTGGTAACACTTTATGCATTCACTTTATGCATATTGTTTTGCCTGATAGGCTGATTTAATTACAAAACATGACACTGATCAAACGGAGGGATTTAATTTATTTATTTATTTGGCATTCAGCTGCCTTTTACTCTTGTAACTGTTAGGACAAAAATGAATTTTGAATTTGTTCACAGACATCCCCTTTAAAACTGAACAAAACCACTCAAAGTCTTCCAAAGGAGTTGAAAAAGGAAGTAATTTGACAAGTTGTGTTCTTAAATCTATCATCCATAGTAGCTCTTGTCATGAAGGTTGGGAAATACCTGAGACCTGGGAGAAGAGTAGATGAGACTTTCAGCCTCCACCTTCTTCAGGAGGTGACAGGTTTGAAATCTGAGCAGAAGGACTGGCAGCTTGTGTGGGATATACAGGTCAGTGTGAGAGAAGGGTGAGTGGAGGCTGAAAGATTCCTCAAGGGAATGCAGTTTAAGATGCAGTGAACCCTCCAGCTGTGCTCTTCACAGCCCAATCTCTGCTGCACTGTACCAGTGTGTGTTAACAATGACTTGCCTTGTGTGTATATAGGACTTTGCTTTACTAAGAGGGTGCACATAATGTCAAAAAGCACAGTAGATTTGAGGCTGCTGTTACGGTTTTAAATGCTGTTGAAGGCTTGTTTTGGTTCCTTGGGATATGATATTATAGTCAAGACTTTCAGGAGTGGTGAATTGGAGGGTTTGGGGTAATTTTGACCAAGCTTTAGAGACCTGTGAAAGCAGCATGTCCCAAGCAGAGATCATAACCCTAGACAGAGTTGGAGTTACTCGGAGTCCTGTCTTGAATGTCATGGACACTCAGTCCTTCCTCATTTAGTACTTTTTCCTGGTGCCAAGGTTGCCAGTTATGGAGTTGGGTGGTTGTGACCTTGAAACAGAGCAGTGGGTGGGAGGGGGAAGCTTGGCACCATCTGAAAATCTGACGCCTCCCCTGAGGAGGGCATAGAAATTATGCAGTGCCCAGATTCTCGATCACTTGTACCTGAAAGGTGCCTGGGGCACTGCCCATTCACAGCAGCAGCTGAGTGCTGGGAATGCTGTAGGGTGTGTAATGAGCTCCCAGTGGGCTGTAGTAGTGGGAGTGCAGCAGATTAAACACTGAGAGGATAAGCATCAGTCAGTTGTGTTGCAGTGAGTCAGTTTAGACTCTCCTTTCTGCTTTCCTTTTTTCTATCACTAATGGACCTGTTCTGTTTTAGCTCATTATTTTAAAAGTTGCCAGGGGGATCTTTGAAAACTCCAGTTGAAATGAGTGTTTTAAGGAAAGTACTGACAGAAGCTGTTAGTATTGTCACAAGGACTGTTGACCTCTAGAGAGGTTTTTCTCTTTATTCTTTTTTTTCCCCTGCCAAAAAGGGTTCTATGTTTTCATTAGTGGTTTGGGGTTTTTTTGTTTTGAAATACTGCATTTGTGCTACAGAAAGCTTCCTTAACAGAGTTTATAATCAAAACAAATGAACTGTGACTCTGAGGACAGAAGTCTCTGATGCCATGTGAGTAGAAATGGAGGTGCCAGTGGATGCTCGCTAGTTCTCATCTACTGAAGCAGGTGATTTGGGTACCCTGTGATATGCACACACGCTAAAAGGTCATTGAGTCACTAGAGTAAAAAGTCAGGAATGTGGCTTGTTTACAAGTCTGGCATCAGGTGTAACCATGGTAAGGATATGCCATTTCAGCCTACAGGGCTGCTTTGCCAAGATTTACACCAGGGCTAAATATATATGTTGTGCATCCAATGTGTCTGTAATGTTTGTGATTGCGACAGCAGCCTTTGATCAGGATTGTAGCTTATTAATCAAAAATAAGCTTCCTTTGCCTATGCAAATTTTCATTAGTCTAAACAGTTTAAACACTTCATTTGTTATACAGATGTAGTCACTTTTATCTTTTATAAATCCCCTGTGGTGTTTTCATATGTAGTTAGGACTGAATCCATAAAGCTTCATATACAATAACTGTCTCTTGGTGTGCAGAGCATGAGCTGCTACTAGTTGTCTTACAGATCTGGGGTTTTGAATGAAAGGGGAGCCACAGCATCCTCACTGAGCTGGCTGCAGCATGTGAATCTTCCTATTTTGGGATTCATTAAAGAAATATGTATACATGCATGTGTGATAGACATAGTTTGTAAGACAGTACTTTCAAATGTTTCACTGGAAAGTGTCGTCACATGTAATCTGAGAAACTGACCCTTCTCAGAGGTCTCAATCTAGACATTCTAAACTTGGAACTGGTTTTAATATTTTATTAAAAAAAAAGGTGTGTAGCCTGAAATGTCTTTCTAAGATTCTCAAATGCTCTGTGTATTTATTTTTATGTTGTAGTCTAAAAAATACTTGAAAAGCATATAAATATAAAAGGTGGAACAAAGTATCTCTGAAATTCCTGTATTATATTAATAACTTAATACATTAAGTTTTCACTTATGTAAACTTCTGCTGTGAGATGATGTAACCTTTTCCCATTTGTGGTGACTCACTGGTTGTCTGTCTGTATTTTCTATGCATAATTCTTCCTGTGCACATAACCAAGTTTTTAGCATCAACAAGATAAATACACTACTCCCTCCCTTAGGTACCTTGTAACCAAGAAGTTAATGTACTGGAGAGAAGGAGCATCAGATAGATTACTTTTTCATTTTGTGTGGTATGAGTCAGTGATTAACTGGGAACTATTTTAGTGACACTGACTCTCAACCATGAAGTCAGTCTTGGCTCTCACTAAGCAAAGCCAGTGCTATAGATGGTGATTTAGCAGAAAATTTTGTATTAGGATTCCTGAAGCAACTTTCTCACTTGAACTGTGCTTTAAGGAGTCTTCTAAAAAGAAAATACTCTTGTTGCTATAGTGATAAGTTAGAAGATTTATAGGCAGCTCATCAGGATTTTTGTCAGAAGAAATCTAGGCAGCTGGAAAATGTTCTGGCACAAGCAGTTTGTGGCCACATTGATTGTGTTGCAGAAGGAGCTGCTGGGTGACACTTGGAATACCATATAGTTGTGCCAGAACAGTTGTGGAGTAGCATGAGTGGCCTCTAGGAGATAACCTTGGACAAAATGGAAAAAAAAAAGAAGTTAATATGAGAACAAATGGTTTTATAATGCAGGAGCAGTGGACTGTGGAATTGTTATGTTAGCTGTTGCGTTACAGTACATTGTGATCTGAGGTTTTATCCCAAGCTTCATCATGAAAACATGAATTCAGTATCTTGTTTCTACATTTAGATATATGGTGCTTTAAAAAAAACCCAGACTTTCTTTGTTTGTTTTTCTCTGTTCCTTCTCTTCAGAAAACAACAGTAAAAACTTCATTACCTTTTTTGTTATTCTTGAAAAGGTATCCTTCAGATTATGATATAATTGAAGAAAGAGTTTGAGGTAGGATAATCTTAGTTACCAAGTTACTGATGCCAGGTGTGTGGTTTTTAAGGAGTTGTAAGGAATTCTGATCTTCAATTTATTTTTGAAAAGATCAAGTTAGCAAGTGAGTTAACTTGTCTGGAGAGGTTGGCTAAATCTTAATGTTATGGGTTTCTTTTCTTTATGCATAGTTTGAAAAAGAAAAGGCAAGTCAAACAAACCACCGAGACTGTCTCTGCCAATTCCCCTGGATCTCCTGTTTCCAAAACACCTTCTGAGAAAGATGATGAAAGTAAAGTTATTTTGGAGCAAATCAGTTCCTCTGAAGACAACTGTAAATTTCCTGGGGAAAAGGAAACTGCTCCAGACAAGGAAAAGAAAAAGAAAAAGTACAACCAACTGAAAGACATCAGACGCACAGAACTCAAAAGATACTATAGTACTGGTGAGTTATGTTAATACTGTAGTATTTTGATATATGTTTGTTTTGATTTTGTTTTTTTGATTTTGTTTTTTCGTTAGTGTATTTTTCTCATATTCTGAGGCCTTTCTTAAAAGGATAATTGACTTTGGATATCCTTCCTATAAAAACAAATAGAATTACACAGTTCAAAATATCATCTGCTTCTAACTTAAACCTCGTATTCTCAAAAAAATCTATTTTTTTTTCTCAGCTCTAAAACTCAGTGTTGTTATAGGCAGTAGTTAGTTTATTATTGTATTTTATTTATTACATTTTATATTACTTTTAAGGTTTCAATGTTTTATGGGGTTCCATTTTTTTGTCAGAGTTTTTTTTCATAAATTGAGGTACACTGTGTAAGACTTGAATCCATATTCATATTCATGTTTGTTAAGTGAGAGGAAGTAAGTAAATTAACTACATATTTTTAAACAAGTTGTCAAAGGGCTTGTGTGTTGGAAAGTTTGCTTCCCCCTCACCCCCCCAGTTGTATAAATAACTCAGTTAATTATAAATTCCTTTTAAATTTTTTTTTTAAAGTAGTTCAGAAAAAAATGAATTTGTACATAAATACATGAGATGAGTCAAACACATGTGCAGTTCTGGATCATAATTTGTTAGATACTCTTTAAGTGATTTTAGATATGATTTATTAAATACTTCTCATTCCAGAGTTTGTCTTGGTATTTTGTTGGAATGAGTTCTTAGATTTGAGAACTCTGGTTCCATCTTGTAAGGAATCAATTTCTAAAGAGAAGAAAGGGAACAGAATATTGTAGCTATCCTCAAAGCAGACTTCTTTACTGGTCACACAGTGTGTGCATAAATGGCTGGCTCCTAAGGAGAAATCCTCTTCAGGAGAAAAAAAGAAATCTGCAGTTACCTTATGTGTTGACTAGTGCATGCAGACTAGCCTACAACCAAAGAGTGCCTTTTTTGAGGCAGTACAGGCCTTGCCATAAAGAAGATAAACCTTGGAGTTGTGTTCCCTGGCAAGCTTGAGAGTTTACAGTGATTTATTGATCAGCCTGTAATTTTTAGCAGATTTGAATGCCATGAGATCAATAATTTGGAAACTAAAAGAAAACTTTCTTCTCTTTGTCTGAACTTCTGATCACACTTCTTGAAATAAAATCTGTAGAAGGAAAACTGGAGAATTGTTGATGAATGAACCTGTAAATTCTTTCTGTTCTGGTTGTATGCTGATACAAAAAACCCAAACACACCAAAATATAAACTTCTGCTGCATTCCTAGTAAAGTGCTTCTGCTAAAAGCAGCGATTTGTTGTTGGTTTGTATCTAGAGGAATTTGGGGGGTTGTGATGTAGCTGAATTTTGTTTACTTAGCGTTTCAGGAGTTAAATTAAAAAATTCTGCAACAGTTGGCACTTGGAGTGGTGAGATGGAGGACGATGGGATCCCTCCCTGTCACTGAAGAGTGTGGCAGGGCTGACAAGGGAGAATGCAAAGGTCTTGGAGCTGTCTTTGACTTGTGATCCAACAGTCCATACAAACTCGGGTTTTACTAACGTTTGTTTCATAAATGTTCCCAGGTTTCATGTGAAACTGGCATCATTATTTGAAATGCTACTGGTCATTATGTGGGTGTGCAAAGCTGCTGGGTTCTGGAGAAATACAGAATTCCTGTTGAGAAATAAAGTGATTCAGTGCTGCTGTTGAGCTGAGCACAGACCTGACTGGCAAAATCCAGAAAGAGGGAAAAACTGCTTTCTTGTTTAAATGCCTGCTTTTAGTTGTTCCTAAAGAAAGGCTTTTACCCAACTGGAGCATCAAATTGCGGAAGTGAAAGTTTAAGTAGAGGCAGAAAACAGTTGATTGTGAAACAACTGCAGTAGCTCCATGTTCCCTGTGGAACTTTCAAAATGAAGTCTTTTCAGTAGAATTGTTAGTTGCCATGGCATTAGACTACATGGCTTATACTGCCTTCACTCACTGCAGCTGTAGCTCCCAGTGGTTACCTGCTTAGCTGTTTCTTAGTGCTGCTCTCATGAAAGCTACCACCTTTGGGAGCTGTGTGTGCACCCACAGCACTCTGTAAGAGCTGGATTTGTTTAAGTAGTTTGCCTTTTACCTGCATACGGCGTGGCAGAGAACAAAACCATCAGTCTTGCTGAGTTCTGCCAGAAGATGTGCATTCAGTTATCTGCTGGAAGATGTGTCAGCTGCAGTGGTGGGAAGGTACTGCCAAATCTGTTAAAACTTTAATTGTTGATATGCTTTCATATGAAAGTGTCTGAGAGGAATGGGATTATCCATCCATATACATCTGTCTTCATTGTTTAACATTAGGGATACATACACCTCATTTTCCCCACCCACATCTCTTTTTTTCCTCTCTGACTTGTCCCATTATTGATGAGGTGATGAGGTTTCTGAGGTGCTCTGACTAAAATGTGTGCACTCTCTTTGCTAACCAGTCTTCTAGTTGTGTTTTCTCACAGGCTTGGGGGTTTTGGTGGTTTTCTTCCCAACTATCCAGCTTTGACTAATGTGTAGAACATGGCAGAAGGGTTGGAGCTAGATCATCTGTGAGGTCCCTTCCAACTCAAACAGTTCTGTGATTCTAACTTTATGAAAATCTGACACAGGAATTACTATTTTTTTTCGAAATGCATTCTGCACTTCGTTGAAATACTTAAGATTTCCTCATCAGAAGAAAAATTTATTAGATGTAGCAACAGCCTTGCATATTCTTATGATGCACACACTTTGTGGCTTAATGGAGGTCTTGTCATTAGATGACTTCAGTCCAGAAGAGTTATCATTGTCAGTCTAACAGAATGAAGACCGCTGTCCTCTGAATAATCTCCCTTTCATATTTTACAGGATGATAAATCCTTCTCTATTTATTGTTCTAAGAGATGGGGGAAGGAACATAACATCTCACTAGAAGTTGTTCCTTGTACACCATGTCCCTTCATTAGAGGCTTGTGAATGTGTTTGCCTTTATGAATCTGTAAATGCAGTGATATCCCAACTCCCACTTTGAGTGCTGTGCTTTTTAATAGATTCCTGCAGGCACTGATGCTGTCAGGAGGATTTCGTTGAGTCAGTAAATTTCTCTTCTCCGGCGGACAGACTAACGCAGCTTCTGAAGGCTGTGCAGAACTGGAGGCGCTTAGCTGGGGTTATTTGAGGAGGGTGGAAGCGCAGCGATGGAGCGAGGAGCTCGGGTCCCGCATGCGGGTGCGGCGTTGCGTTAATGCCGGCAGCCGGCGGGTGGCACCGCCGAGCCGAGCAGAGGGGGGGGGTACGACCCGGGCATCCTCTGGAACGGGATCCTCCAGCACCCCTCTCCCAGCCAAGGCTGTTCTGTACAGTGTATCTTCTTCCACTGTCGTGGCACCCTTACAAATAACCTGAAGGTGTACAGGATTGATCATGTCTCTTAAGGCACTGCTAAATGGCTGAACAGGTCCTACTGCCAGAAGGTTTCTCCAGTGTAGCCTTGTATTTTCCTTTCCTCTTAGCACTTCCATTGTTCTTCAGTGGCTCTATAGTTCCATAATAATTTGTACCATTTGTTCTCCATATCTTACCCTGTAAGACATTTCTTTGCAGATACAACCCTTTTTCTCTTGCCTTAAAACAACAGAGTGTTAACACTGCTTGTTGTTCCTGAAGACTAACGAAAATAGCACTCTGTTCTCCTTACTTTTGGCTCATCTTTTGGTTTATGTGGTAATCTGCTTTTTAACTTTGTCTTACCCTTTCTGCTGTTGCTGCTGCAGTAAACTGCTGTCACACTTCCGAGGATAGGTCTGTCTAGCACAGCGCAGTGCTTCTGTAAGCACTCTGGCTGCTGTAGCCTGTGCCCAGGATGCTCTCTTCTTCTTCTTGGGATAACCTAGTTGACCTACTTTTGCAGCTTGGCTGCTTGCTTCTGACATGCTTTCTTTTGGGAAGCCTGTATTTGTTGGAAGATGTTGATTTGGCTCCTGTGATATTAGGAAACCACTATTCCTGTCAGGAGCTGCCATACTGAAGGAAAACATTTGTGTTTTGCTACTGAAGATACTGAAACAGGTGAAACTGTGACCTTCTGAAAGCAAACAGTGTTACAGTGGTCAAACGTGACACTGAATTTCATCCATATATTTATTCCATCATGATATAATGTGTCTTTCTATGAGATGTGTGTAATATTCCTAGATTCCACTGATTTTGCTTGAAAATATAAGCCACTGACATAGGTGAAGAATTGGTCTCCATTAAAAAATACATCTTAAAGAAAAGTTTGGTTTAGGTGGCTTGTTCCACATCACAGAGTTACTTTTGTCAACAAAATTAAATCCAGTTGACTAGCTTATGGTTCTACTCTGTAATCATAAAGCCATCCTTTCTCATTCACTGCATGGTGTTCAATTTCTGCAGTGAGTGGGAGGTGAGAGTAACAAAACCCCATCTTGCTGTAGCTCTCATTTATATCAAAACAAGCAAGAGTCCTAAACACGATGAGAAGGAAAGTTCTGTGTGCCCACTTAATGAGGTAGTGTATCACATGTTGAGCAGGGGGTGCCAGAGTGTCTCCCTGGAGGCAGAAAGCAAGATACCTTTATTTTGACCTGTCCTCACTGCTATGTGTGCGGTTACCAAGCCTCTGGATATTCTGAGCCAAAAACAAATTTTAGTAAAATGGAGAGGGCATGGCAATTTTCATTATTCATTACGTGGTGAGATTTGCCCTGACTGGCACAGAAACAACAGAGGCAGCTCCCATGATATCAGCAGTACTTTATTTCAAAGTTGAAAGTTGCTTGCAATGCAGTGAAAATTTATAGAGAATGTAAATGTAATAAAATAGTGGGGCAGTCACTGAACACACATCATGTAATAGTTAGGTCATCTCCTAAGTAGGCTTAATCTGAAGTGGACATTTCAGTATATATTGAGTTGAAAATTGAAGCTTCCTTCTGCTAATGAGTCCTGGTTTTGTCTTTTCTATTACCTGATACAGAACAGTAGGATGCAGTTGAGGACCTAATTAAGGTGCTACCCATAAAAAAAAGAAAAAAAAAAAAAGAAAATCCATATAAGTTTTTGCTTGTAGTTAGCTAACTGTAATCAGCCCTAATCACTGGGGGCTTGATTTGGTCAGCTCTATTCGTGTAGCAAAGTACTTTCTATTCTAAGTAATCCAAGTGATTTACAACTGGGCTACTCAGTGTTGTGTTAAGTTGCTTAATACAACAGTAAGAACAGGATCTGAATTTTCTCAAGTTCTGAGAGCTTGCCTTAGTGCTTGTGCTTCAAGTTGGCTTTGGGCCAAAAATGAGCATAGATACAAGGAGAGGTGAAAAGGAAATAATTTTTTTCTTCCAGAATGAAGATCTCAAAATTGAAGCAGCATAGGAAGAAGTCTATTTGGTTATAATTGCCTGTGTAGAAGAGAAAGAGGGTTGGAATAACTTGCATATGAGTGTAAACTGGATGTACTGGGCAGTGTCTGGTTGGGAAGCTACAGGAATCTGGTTTATTAGCATTGGTTATAGAAACCATGTGAAAAGAATGACGTGGGCAAATGACTGAAAGGCAACTGTTTTCAGATGACTTGTTTTGGAATAAGA
Organism: Climacteris rufus; assembly: GCA_013398175.1. Lineage (NCBI taxonomy): Eukaryota > Metazoa > Chordata > Aves > Passeriformes > Climacteridae > Climacteris > Climacteris rufus. The sequence goes on from VZRZ01001321.1 coordinate 1,354,619, forward strand.
ACAAATGATTGTCAATCCCAGTGGGTCAGTGTTAAGGCCATCAGGTTATATTCAAGCTGTGCTGTCAATAGATGTTTGCTAGAAGCACAGAGATGGGATGCCTTGCCCACAGGCAGGAGAATTGGAGCAGTTAGTACCAGTAATAATGCTGTTAGCCTTTAAGTTCTGAAAATTTGCGTGGCGACGTCTAACACTGAGAAAGCTCCCCATGTGTGGCATCCTCTTCAAATTCTCATCTTGATGGATAAGCTCCTGTTTGTCGTCAACCTAAGTAAAAGATGCAAATAGTTGATACTTGGTGCTTTGTAATACGTGAGTATTGCCTATCAACACAATCTTGGCATTATTAGCACCATGCTCTAAACAAGTGAGCTAATCCCAGTGGCACACATGACAACCTAATCTTGAGACAGAAGACTGAGCTGTTTTTAAGTCTGCTGTTAGAAGGAAATTGAACTATATGGATGTATAAAACCAAATTGTAAGCTTACTTGTTGATAGTCAGTAATCTAATGTATGTTTCAAGTAGGAGGCAAGGGAATTGAATGAGAAAGTAAAGGACAGAACATGAAAACTGTCCAGGAACATAAAAATTAAGAGATTTCTTAACTGTGTTAAGAAGAAAAGAGAAACTAACAATAATTTTAGCTCAGTATGTGATACAAGCAGTTTAATTTTCAGTAGTTTTCTGGTGTGCTCTGGACATCAAGGAAAATGAAAGGACATAAAAAGATAATTGATCTATTTATGTATTTTGGTGTGATTTTTCTCCTCTCAAACAGTTAGAAATGGAGGTAAACAGTAGCTTAAAAGATACAATATTTTTTATTTCTTTTGATTGGCAGAGCTCTTTTTCATGTAGGGGTCCTGAGGGTTTATTGATGAATCTTATTGATCACTGATGTGGCATTTTTTCAGTGAGCCTTTAAAAAGGGTTAGTACAAGATTTTTGTATTCCTTCATTTCCAAATAGTCAATCGAGGCAAATTGCATTTGTAAGCATTATCTTGCTGATGTTACATACTAGTATTTTTTGATGCCCTTGAGTTTGTATTTGAGAATGTCACAAGTTTTGAATTTGGATGATAGCTCCCTCTGGTAGGATGTCCAAGTGTGTTTAGCTCTGCTTGCTGTGTGATTTAACACTTGGAGGAAAAGAGCCCATCACAAGTTACCAGTGCTGAGTTATGTGAATTGATTGGTAGCTTGAGCACAGGCAGATTACATTCCAAAGATGGGTTGTAGAACAAAGCTTTCTAGGATGAGTGGCCTGTTAACTATGAAGAATTAGTTGGGGTACTTGATGTGTGTATTTACCTCACCATTAACTTACAGAACAGCACTTTGGGGGCAAAAAAAAAAATACTACAGGTACTTGAAAGTTTGATGGGAGCAACAGGAATTATGGTGTGACTGTGTGACTGTTGCTGAACCACTGTGCTCAAGCCTGGTGTCTGTGATTCCAGGATGAAGGAGTGCTACAGGGGCTGTAGGAAAGCCCATGCTGTTTCAGACCACAGCCCATTTAGTGTAGCATATGTTCTCCTACAAAGGCCACACCTGGATGTCTGGGGAAGGTTATGAACACAGTGAATTTTGTAAAAGTGTCCACACTAGGGTTCTCCTCTCTTCTGAGGATTTTTAACTGTTGGGGATCTTTTGAGCTGCTTGTAGTTCATGCATTTAGAGTGCTCTACGATATGAGTGCCTCTCCCTGGGCCTGTTTTTGCAGTATCTGTTGGTGAAGAGTGCAGGGGTTTGCTGACATTTACACGAACAGCAATCTTGCTCCTGCTGGCTTTGTTGGGTGGTCACGGGTTCTTGTAGAAGAAACTGATCAGTCAATCGCTATTCACCATCTCCAAGACTCCTATGATTTTTCTTGGGCATTTCTTTGTTGTTTTCTCTCTGGTTGGTTAGGGTTTTGTTTGGTTTTTACTCATCTCTCGATAAAATATCCCTCTTCCATCATTTCCTTTCCAGGCTGAAGAACTTGGCATTCCTTACATGTAAGCTGTTTCATGGCTTTGCTTGTCCTTGTTAGGCTTCTCTGAACCTCCAGGACCCATGATGCTGGATCAGGGGAGGTTTTTGCTCTTAATTCAGGTTCTCTGACTTGATTTCCTGGGAGTTCTGTTTAGCACAGCTCAGGGAGGAAGGAAATTTTTGGAGACTAGGAGGAGTTGTGAGAGACTCCTTCAATTATAACTCATTTGGGAGGGGGGGGAACCCAGAACTTTACCCTAATTAATCATGTAAGTAATTGAAATATCATAGCAAAGAGTTTTGGCAAGCTCAGCAGACAGGACATGGAGAGAAACAAGTGGAGGTTAGAAATCAGGGATACCTTTTTAACAGTGACATAAATTATTGAGGCAGAAAATTAAAAAGTGGTGTTTCTGTCGCTGGGGAAAAAATACCAGGATTTGCTATTTTACAAAGTTATGTTCCACTATAGCAATTACTCGAAGATTTAAGGTAGTGATGTCTTGTGATCTATTCTGCAAAGGTCAGCTGATGTTTGGTTAGCTAAAACTGATCTCACTGCTGAAAGACCCAGGTGTGTTTCCAAGGGCTGCCTATTTTCCCAAGGCCTGAAATTTCAGGGAGAGTGAGCACTTGGGTTTTAATGATACTTAAATTCAGATGCACTTAACATCTCTGAAAAGTGGTCCTGGAGAAAGGGAGGAAAGCTGTGGAGCGATTGGCCACATAGCACATGGTGAGACTGTGACAAGTGTGCATGTGCAGGAGGTGAAAAGGAAGCACATCAGGAGAATTAATAAAAAGAGTTGTCATATTTCTGCCAGTGATAATGAAGGAAAATATGTCTGTGTGGTTAGCAAGTCTGTCACTTCCAGAGTACACTGGCTCATTGTGTCTGGGGTGGTCCGACTTGCCCAGGTTGTGCCAGCAGCCTGTTGGGTCTTGTGTTTGCTGAGCACAGGTGCCCTGTGAAGTTAGAATTTTGAGTACCTGCGGGGCATGTGCAGCTCTTGGGAGGCAATTTTGGTAATGTATCCTGTGCTGTGAGGAAGTTGGACTCTCACAGGTCTTTCTCTCTGTTTTTCCCAACTAGGCAGATTGGATCCTTTGTTTCTTCCCTCACCCAGGTTTCCAGCATCTCCACCCTGAGTGCCTGAGGAGCAGTGCTCTGCAGCACCCAAATATATAATCTCTCTCCTCTGTCCACAGACTCCCTGTAGCTCTTTTGGGATCTCTGCCCTCAGGGAACAGACAGAATATTCTCTCTTTAGTTTCAAACATGAAGTTTAGTTTCAGACATTTCTCTTTATGACAGGAATATTCATAAGCCAAGTACATAAGGAGCACAAGATAGTACATTTGAAATCATACTGGAAATCTTTTGGTCTCCAAGCAGAGGCATGAGGGCGTCATTTTTAGGGTGTCTGCATAACTCAAGCCTGGTATCCTCAAGGTGGGCTTTTAATTCTCTTCTTCACCAACTTCCTATATTGTGCTTGAAAAATACTGTTGAAAGTTAACATAAATGTTCTGAAAAGCAGAGCTCTCTTCACCTGCATTTAAATAGTAACACAGAGTTAAGCCAGATCTTTTTAATTGTGTAACACCCTTGCTCCCAGCTTTCCATGCTGACATTTCCAAATGTCTCAGTCTGTTGCAATGTCTCTGATGTGACTTGTTGGGTTGTGCTTGGGATCAGTAGCACAAATAAACTGAGTTGCTCTTTTCTATGGGTTCTGAGGATCTGTGTGAGGAAGTGCTGACAGTCAGCAACACATCAGATGCTGATGTCATTTCCAGACATGGAAATAGGGCATGTGTATCTTTAGAATCTTCGTGATTTATGTCTATATGTTCAACCTATAACCTTGTAATTGCCAATCAATAGACAAGGCGGTACAGTGTTTGATTTGAAGAGACATTGTCCTGGTTGACTTACATGGCATAGCCTCCCCAGGCAAACTGTGGTGTGTTCAAGCAGCAAAATAAATTAAGAAAAACAGTCTGTGTCACGTTAACAGTTTTCTAAAAGGCCCATGTTTTCTCTTGTGATGCCTAAGTATTCCTTCCCTCAGCCCTGCTTTTTCGACAGGCTGATTTTCCTCACTCCGTATTGTCCTTGAGTACCTGATGTAGTGAATAGTAAGAAATTCTATGGTGACACTTTGGTGAAAGATGTGTTTAGGTGCTGACATGTTCCTGAACAGGATTCACAGGTAATGCTGTCAGGCTACCAAGGAGTTAGAGCCATATTTTGGGGATGAAGAAGTAAATAAAGATGGAATTTAAGTTCCTTAAATATTTGCAGTTTTTCATGTAGAAGGTGCAGTATGTGAATATTGCATGAATATCAATAGCCAAGGTTTTATTGAAATGTGCCTAAAAATACCTTATAGCAGAAGGAGTTAGTACCTTTTTTATACCTGTCCTTTAAACTGCTTGTCATTTTTCATCGAGGCTCCATATTTTCTGGTGGTCTGTTTATTCCTTTGAAAAAATTGCTTGGAAAATAATTGGTGGACAATCAGTTTTTATTGAGAATGGAGAAAAGTTGTTCAAGGCATAGATATTTCAGAATCACATCTGGATTTGTACTGATGAGGGAATTGCTATTTTCCTGTGTCAGGAGAAGTTTCACTAATGAAGGAGCACAAGTGTGGTCGTGATGGATGACAGCTGCCTTTCTGTTCCAAGTGACTTCAGCAGTAGCGAAGGAGGAAGTCAAATGATAATATGATTCAGTAGAGTAAAAATATGCTGAAGTAAAGGTGAGGGCTTGTCAGGAAACAGTGGGGGAAGTGGGAAGCAGAAAAGAAAAGCAGTTACCTGAGGTGGTGAGAAAGTGCAGGGTTTTTTTTTTCCTCCCCTTTTAACATGTTAGCAGTACACTATCCAAATCTGAGTGGGGAGTGTTTCTGTCTAACTTGCTGCTTTTCCTCAGGGAGATGGGTCTGGTCAGATGGCCAGAAAACCTTTTCATGGATGTGTCCCCTAACTACCACAGCTGGCTAGAGGAGGGAATGGAGCTGGGATAATGTCTTCCTCAGAGGCTGCTGCAGCTGAGACTTCAGAGTGGGTGGAGGGTGTCCCAAACAAGTAATCTGGCCCCTGTGGTGGTGGGGTTCACTCACGCTTGACAGGAGCTGAAATATTTTCTATTTAAAACGAATAAGTTTAATGTGAACACTGTTCAGTTCACTATGAGAGTCATAAGAAGAGCCAGAGAGATGCTTTAAATCATAATAACATCATCCTGTACACAACTTTGCACACAGCAGAATTGCTGAAAGTTATTAAAATGTCAGTGTAGAAATGGAAAAAATTGTTCAGATAAACTGATTTGTCTTCCTTCTCTATGACCTCAAGTAGGACTTTCTTATTCTTGAGGTCTCTGTGTTTAGAATCACTTAAATGATACTTACTGTACTTCATCTCTGTCAACTTAATTGGTATCAGGTCTCATTCAGATAAGGAAACTACCCCTGGAAACCTTTTTTGCTTAATTTCTTATCAGTACTCTGATTAGGTTACTCTGGGTGTTAACTCTTCTCCCCTGAATTTATTGTGTTTCAGATTCTTTTAAGCTGCTTGCGGGTTTTCACTCCTTTGTCCTGGTGCTTGGCTAGACTGTGGTAGTTTTATTGCTTGTAACAAATCTGTAATAGAGATGTGGGACTAGAATGTCCTAATGGCAGTGATGTACTGAGCAGTGTGGAAAAATACGACTAGCGTGTGATGTGGAAAAATGACTAGTATTATACAGGTTTAAGGAAACCCTCATTTCTGTCACCAGCACAAATTTATGTTTTTTTCATATCTTAAAACCTGTATGTGATTTTACTTCCTCCATCTCAAAAAGGATATAGTAAGAGCAGAAAAGCTAACAAGAAGCCTGTGTGATCAAAGAAATAGGAAAGAGTCTAAAGAATGCCAGTGTTAGTCAGCTGGAAAAAGTGAAATAACTGAGAAGAGATGTAGGAAGTCTGTGACATCATGAATGGTGTGCAGAAGGTGAATAATGACTATTTATTTGTTCCCCCTTAAAATAGCATTAATTAGGATGCTCGGTGCAATTAAGTATAAAGTACAAGAAGGGAAGCACTGCTCTGTGTAGCACATCATGGGAATGTATTCACTGGCATAAGACTGGTGTGGAGGTCTTGAAGGGACAGGGCATTTTACTGAATGCTGTTATTCTGGGAAATCTGTGATTTCTAGAAGCCTAGGGGCCTAGTCAGAAGAAAGATTTCTCTATTTACGTGCAGCCTAAATCTTTGGTAAGACAGAAATGAGTGAAATGGACTTTTGCACCAAGTGTGCCATTGCCTCTGTCCTCTCAGGCTACTGACTTTGCTAGAGGTATGGGAGGCAGCCAGTCAGTCTTTTGTCCCCGTAGTCAGTTCAGCAGTCCTGCTAGCACTCCCAGACACGAGGCTGACTGGTGGCTGGGGACCTGCCAGGCAGGTTCAGCTGTCACTGCCAGCACGGCGGCACCTCGCACTGCTCTGGGGATGGCAGCAGGTTGGGCTGTAGCACTGGTGGTGGTGGTGTCTGTCATCCTGCAGGGGTGATGGCACGTCCTCCATGTGGGCAGGAGACTGCTGGTGCTCCTTGACCTATTCTATCTACTTACAGAGCTATTTACACAGTTGCAGAGGTGTAATTCTCCTATCATGTGTCAAGGTCTTTTGGGTGATAAACTGATTGACCTCTTTATCATACTCAGTCCTTGCTTTCCAAATTACTCTTAGGTAACTCTTTTTTGTAAGGTTTCCTGTAGATAAATGAAATGTCAAGTGACTGCTAGGAAACTGATATACAAATGTATCATTAAGGGCAGAAAAATTCCCATTCTAGACCTGTCTGTTTTCAGTATGCCTATATTTTCTTGCTGTTCTCACTTGGCATTCTTCTTCTCACTGCTCATTATTTTACTATTTTTACATAATTCTTATTTTACAAGTTCCCCAAAACCACAGAGAGGTTCAGTCCACCCACTCTGCCCTTTTCCTAAAAATGCGGTGTGATCAAATTTGCATTAACACCTAGGCAATTCTCATGGTTGTGCAATCCCTTCTCCAGTGTACACGCAGTGCAGGAAAATTTGGGAGGCAGAACCGTGAGTCACTTCACCAGTAAGCAAATGTTCAGTTTCAAAAAGTAGCCAGAGGCAATTGTTTTAAAGCTCCTGTGGAGCTCCTCATCTAGTTCTGACTGAAAGAAAGGGGGTTCCTGAGGACTCCATCATGCCTGCATGTGCCCTGGATGCCTGTGGGGCCATACCAGAGCTACCTGCCTTCAGATCATGTCAGAAAATGTTTGGCTTTCTGGAGGAGAAATGAGAGAGGATAAGGGGAACTGGAGAGACAGTATATTGTGGTGTGTTGCTTTGCCAGGCTTTCCACTCATGTGCTGTAAACCATTCATGTAGAGCACAGTTTGTGACCTCGGCCTCACCAAATGTAAAATATGTCGGCTTAGCATTACGTGTCAGATTTAATGGATTCACTGCAACTTTTTCTTCTGCAGGCCTAAAAGTTTTAATTTATTATTTAAAATCTTTATAGTCACAATTAAAAACATAGACTAGTTAAGACTTTTCAGTTTTCAAATTCATATTATGTGGTTTGGGATTGCCCAAGCCCACTCAGTTAGGCTTAGTGTAAGGACAGTGTCCAGAACCCTTTGTTATTAAGATAGAAGAAACAAAAAGGGGGCAGGGGGTAGAAGAAAAAAGTATCCAAACACAAAATGTCAGATTTTGGCTTCAGGAGACAAGTAAACTCTCAGACTCTTCTTTTGCCCTGTAGCTAAAGAAACTATACAATATATATTCTTACACACAGGTGTGAAAGAAAAGCAAGTGTCTAATTGTTCAATTCATTTAGGATTTATTGACATTTATTGACCAAAAAGGACTGTATTATGTTTAGTCCAAAAGTCAACTTGTCTTTTGAATTTTTTGTTTTAATTGTTTTGTGGTTTGGGGTTTTCAACTGTGTGTGCATATTTAGTTTACTCTTCTGTACTGCACCACACTTGTGTTCAGGACCCTACTAAACAAACAGGCTCACAGTACTGTCAGCCAAGAACTAGAGCATTTTATGTGTCTCCTTTGAACACAGGATTTCAGCTTATAACTTTTCCCTGGATAGTATTTTTTAATCTCCGAACTTTGCAGTCAATGCAATTAGGAGGAGCTGGAAAATAACATGTATTTCACAGGGGGGGAGAGAGAGAGGTGTCCTACCTCCTAGGTAGGAAGCTGTAGGGGGCAAAGTTGTCTGTATTGCTCTTCTCTGGTCTTCTTGTGGCATAGTGGTTGCTGTCATGGTCAGCTCTCAGTCTCCATTTCCAAAGACAAAGCTTTGGAACAAAAACTGTTTAACTAATACCAAATATCGTAAGGCCTTCAGGGAAACTGTTCTTGGTGCATGTCGTTATTTCTCCCTTCCACACCCAGACTTAAACTTTTTCACATTCAGCAGGTGCAGAGTGGCTCTCTCTCTCCTTATATTTCTCTGGCCTACTTTATTTTTATTCCTACTTCTCTAAAGTCTTAGTGGTGCATGTCCAGTTAGTGTGAGAATATTGCTCTTAACCGTTTCCTACCTTGTGTACTGATTCAGAGATAAATAAGGGTAAAATATCTGAAAACTTGTCTACTTTTTCCAGCTAGACCAAAAAACTTACTAGAAGGTGAAGTCTACCTTTCTTGTCTTCCTCCAGCGAGAGGTGTCAAACAGTTCAGGTAGTTTGCCCATGTGGGTGTGATACATAGTTCTAACTATAGTTATCCTGGATTAACTGAAGTGGTATTTCCTGGTAGCTCAAAACAGTGTGAACTCAGTAGTTGGGGGAGTTTCTTCGGGCAGGACTGTGCGGTATTGGCAGTGGTAGGTAGGTAATGCATAAAGAAAACATCCAGTATTTGTCAGGTTTTTGTCACTATGTTTCTGTTGGTTTAATACTTTGCCCTGCTGGTGCTGCTGTTACCTATTCTTCCACACACTGCTTTCACTTTGATCAGAGGAGGATGGTGCAACAATGGTGAAAATACAAATGGTCAAAAAAAGGCAGCAGGAATGCTAATTAAAAAACTTTCACTGTAGGTGCCCAGTCTCAGAGATTGTTGAGTGATAACTGTGTTCCAAAATGCTATCAGGGAAAAGCCAGCATCATCCTGATCTTCCTCTTCCTCCCTCTGCCACGGGTACTACGCGCATGTACTTAAATTGTGCACGTTGGTCCCTACCTGCTTTCTGCCTCTGTTGCCTCATTATCTGCTGTATCCCTGACCAATGCACTTCTCATGACTGCATCCCTGGCAGGTAGTGGGTTTGGTGTGCCAGCAGTAACACCTGCATGCGTGTTCAGGGCTCTTGTGACTCTCTTCTGACTGAAGGAGATGGTCCCTGACTGTGTAGCCTCCGGAAGACACTGAAGCAGCCCCACAGCATTAATCTTACTGTGGACATGGGTCAGCAAAAGGGTCAGGTGCAGCACACTGGGCCCCTCCTTGTTTCTTGTGTACATTACAGTGGGGCAGGCCTCGCCCTTCTTTTTACTATCTGCCTCTTGCTCTCTGGAAATAGCAAAGGTTGCAGCAAAGACCGAATGCAAGCCAGAAGCCCTGCACTGCCATTCCCCGTCCTTTCCTCCCTGATCTTCCAGAGCTGCCAACTCGGACCACAGGAACAATCTTCCCAGGAGAAACCGTCTCCCTGGTCCTGGCTGCTGGATTTTGCTGGGCCCAGCCCTGCCTTGACTTCTCACCTCTGCCCATCTTGTCCAGGCTGCAGCAGCTGCTGGAGACAGCAGCCCCTTGCTGAGGGCTTGGGGGTGGTCAGGCTGGGAGAGCCATGCATTGCCTCACAGCGCCTCATCCCCACTCCTGGAGCTGGGGCTGCATGCTGCCCTCGCCCCCCCCAGGTATGTGGAGCTGGGCTTGGCATGTTTAAGGGGAGCCCCGTGGGGCTGGGGCGGCCTGGGCAGCTGCATCCCCCCAGTCCTTGGCTTCTCTCACCCACTGCTGTTGTAAGAATTGGAAATCTCTACCGTGCTCATGCTGCTGAGAGCTCGTGAGTGCCTTCTGGGTCCTGCAAGGGTTTCTGCAGCTGCAATGAGTTCTGTGCACTGCAGCTGATAGGAAAGGTCTTCTGCACGGGCTTTTATGCTTTCTCATGCTTGGCTGTACACATGCATGCTTTGCAGGAGTTGTGGCATACTTTTACCTTCAGAGTTTAAAATAGTGTTTGAATATAAATACTTGGGATGAAATGGTGATTAACCAGTGTTTGTTGTGGTTGTACCAAGGCAGTAGCAATATGTAATTCACCTGCTGGTGCAAAGTACATGTATCCAACAGCTGAATTGTGAAGGAATCAGAAAAAACCAGGGGAGCACTTGTGTTTTGGTAAAGTATCATGTATGCATTACTGTTGCAGAGTTCCTGAATCATTACTAAACCTCATGTACTTGATGAAGTTTTGCTTGCCTTACAATGCAATTTTAAGGCATAGTAGGTATTTTTAATGTGTCCTCTTGTTCCTCTTCACAGCTGCAATTTGCACATCCTGTAGATCTTTCAAAACATGCTGAAAGGCAAACATCTTGAAAGTCAATTACCTGAATTTTTTTTTGTTTTTGCTCTTTAGATGACAATCAAAACAAAACCAATGAAAAGAAAGAGAAGAAAATGGTTTCTCAGAAACCTCATGGTACCATAGAATATACTGTAAGTATTGGTGTGTGGTGTGTTCATGCCTGTTTGTTGAAAGTGGAGTTGTTGAGGTTGAGAGGGAGGCAGTGGCACAAAACTGCAAGCACTAAGTGAATACCTGCTCAGTTTGCATCTATCTCAATAGGGATTGCTCCAAATACCACTGTATGGGGAGAGCTGGGGTCACATCCTGAATCTCTGTTCAACCCAGGTTCTCTGCCTCTTCTTGCAGCTGCCAGTTCTATTTTTACTTTTGCATTATTGCTCTCTAATAGAGCAATTGTTTTGTTATTCTGAAAAACACTTCCATTCCATGGTGTTGCTTAGGTCATCAAGTGGTTGACCTGTTCTTGGGTCTCAGGATGATGAGATCTCTTTCTCTAAGCTGGAGCAGGGCAGCAGTATGCCAGCTCTGCCCAGAATGTCCGTGTGAGCCATCAGGTCCCTAAATGGGGGCTGCATTCCACTCTCGATCAAGCAGAGCCTCTGAAGTGTCCCAGCTGGGAACTGCACAAATGCCGAACGTGCTCTGATGGACGTGTAGGGAACTTTGCAGTGTATGACCTTCTCCCCCTTGCCAGACCACTTCTAAATAAGGTTGTGCTGCTTTAAAGTTTTATGAGAAAAGGAGAGGGAAATCTGTAATTTTGCCTACTCTCTGCATTTTATCTACTGTATAGTATGAGAGAATATTTCTGTCCTTTTTTTATACTGATTTATCACTTAAACTATTCAATAGATGGTGTGTTGAGGTCATCAAGTCTGTTCCCTGCAAACAGTCTGTTAAATGGTCTGTTAGATGGGTTTAGTTCATCTGGTGTGCTGAGTGTGTTCACTATGGTATCTTAAGCTTCAACTCTTTCTTCAGGCTGGAAATCAAGACACCATAAACAGCATAGCATTAAAATTTAATGTCACCCCAAACAAGCTTGTGGAGCTCAATAAGCTTTTCACCCAGACAATTGTGCCGGGCCAGGTAAATCTTTTATTTATTTGGGGATCTTTTAATACCTGTAATATGATTATTTGCTGTGCATTTAAAAGCTTTTTACTACTTACACATATCTTTTATGTACTTGGATACAAGGATAACAGACAGTAATTTAAAGCTCTCCCTCAAAGTGAAACTCAGTAGATCATTACTTGGAATTGCAGGGGGTGTGAGAGTTTTGTAATTACCATATCTGACTTGTTATTTATGTACTGTCACTAAAGCTTAAATATGACTCTGAAGCTCAAGAAGGTAATACAGGTGTTGTAAGGGAGTTGAATTCTTGAGACGTCTAGATAAATGCAATAGATCATGCATTAAAGAATTAGAAAGTTAGATACAGAAATGGAAATGGCTTTTTGTTACTATGTTGGGTATGAGTTAGTCTCCTGAAAGATGAGAAATGAACGGAGAGAGACTGTTTTTAGGAGAGTCCAATGCTGGAAATGCAAATGTGGAGACTAACACCTGGTTCATGAAGAGCAAGTCTCTACTGCTTCACAGACATGGAGAAATTTACATGTACTGATTTGCAGATAGGAAATTGAGGCACAGAAAGATGGTGTGACTTGCCTAAGAATACCCAGCAGACAGAAGCTGGACTCAGGAAAATAGTTTCATTTTTCTGAACATTTTTAAGGAGTGCATTGCAGTCGTGAGTGATCAGTATTGTGTTGTCTTTCTAGTAGAACATAGCATTTATAATGAGTAACCTTTTAAAGCTTGTACCTCACTGTTTTGAAATACGTATTTGCATTTTTATTTAGATTCTCTTTGTGCCAGAAACAAGTGCTGGGAGACTGTCATCTGTTAGTCCTGGTGCTCCTGTGTCTCCTTCATCATCAGATGCTGAATATGATAAACTCCCTGTAAGTCAAAGATAGCTTCACTAGTTTTAAGCTCTCAAAATATTTTCTGATTCTGAAACTGAGAATCAAGGCTGTGTAAATAGCAGGTTTTTGAAGTTACACACCTTGCAACCTGTACACATGAAGTGTGTAGTGTATTGTGTAAAATTAATTTGCTGTACTACAAAACTTGCCATATCTTAAAAATATTCCATATTAAGGGAATTCTGTTGGAGTTTAGAAACCCATTACAAGTTCAGTTGGGCCTGGAGTCTATCAAAACAGCTGAAAAAAGTGTAGTGCATAATCTTTAAAAACTTTATTTAGTGTTTCCTACGGGAGATTTTTATGCTGCTCTGCAGCCCAGAGCCTTGATCCTGCCTTGGGATCCTTGAACAGGGAGGCTGTAAGTTTAGTCTGAGCAGTCAGTTTCTTCCTAGTTAAACAGATTGTGGTGGTACCTGTATACAGACTTGTCTTTAGGCAAGACTGCTGGGTTTAATTTTTGTGAAAGGCCTTGGCATAGCTGATCTTTCATTTTTTTTAGAAGGGTGATTTGCTATGATAATTTTTAGATAGTAGCTTTAGGCAGTTTAGCTGCTTTTAATGTCTTTAACATCTGCTGCGTTTAAAGCAATCAGTCATTTCAAATACATAACAAATGAAAAGTGTAGAGAAGCTTGGAGTGACTACGTGTGTTTAACCTTACCCTTGCAACTCTGTGCCACCTGCATGGGGAATCACATCAGTGCTCTGTGAGCAGAGGTCTTCAGTGTAGATGATGTGGCAGGGCAGGCCCTCTCTTAATGAGAGTGTATAATTGCATTTTGGTGAGCTGACCTGCCTTGGTATTTTTTAATTTCTGCCTGTTACTTGTATGGAGTTTCTTGTAAGGTTACAAGGGGATTTTTTCAATACAGGCTACTATGGAAGTGTGTATACATACATACATACATGACAATCACTTTTCTTCCTTAAGCAAAAGGAATGTAGTTGTCTGAACCTCACCTTTTAGTTTTCAAAAATCTGAAAGTGTATGGTTCTCGTCCTGTTGCTGTGCACTGAACTTTTTCTTTTCCAAGGATGCTGATTTGGCAAGAAAGGCTTTCAAACCAGTTGAAAGAGTCCTGTCCTCTACTTCAGAAGAGGATGAGCCTGTGGTTGTCAAATTTTTAAAAATGAATTGTCGTTACTTCACAGATGGTAAGGTAGGTGGAAGCTGTTTTGGGCATTGTTTGAGATTCCCTTTGGATAAGTGAGAGATGAATAATGGGGCAGTCAAATGTGCTTCATGTTTTTAAAGAATGTAAATGTTATGTTTGCTTTATCAATTACTGGTGTGTTTAATGGTACTGTGATAATATGCTGTATAATTTTGTTCTTTTTGTTGTGTGTTGCTAGATACACAGAGAGAACTGCACTGCAGAATTATGACATGTCAGGATTAGTTGTCCAGTTCCATCAAATTGTGCAACAGCTTTATAAAATGAGTACATGGCAATCCATTTCATTTATTACCTGAAGATAAATTTTAACTGTTTCCAGAGCAGTGTTTCCAAATATGTTCATGTTGCTTCTGCACTTGCTAATGAATGTAATGCAAGCCTAATAAAAAGATAAATATTATACAGTTATACAACCTTTTTCTTTCCATTTCTTGTAAGCATTCTTATAACATATGTATACCCTATATGACAGCAGCTGTTTAGAAGCAAAGGCACAAAGCTTGGGTAGTATTTTAGCCCTCTTTTCTTCTCAAGGTTGCAAGACACTGTCTTCCTGAACTGCCTACTTTGATATATCTGTCCTTGTTGACTCTGGTTTCAGTTAGCTGTGTGCATGTTTGGGTTTACAAGTTCTCTGGAATTTATAACTCAGGAGATGCTAATCATTGTCGTTTCAACATTTTTTTTCCCTTAGTCCTGACTTTTGTAAGATGAATGTGTTTACACCTACAGTTTCTGGCTGCCTTTTGCATTGAGTGGATGTAGATTGTATTTAACAACTCTGCAATTTTACAGTCTGCTGTTTTGTAGAACAACTACTTGATGTCTCACATGTAAATTAGGGCAATACTGTCACTTTGTTATGTGATGCTTGTTATGTGCAGAGGATACAGAATGCCAATTTTATGGCTGCAGGACCAAAAAAGTAATTTGCAGTCAAGGCAATCAAGAAAGAGATGGCTGCTTTGCCAGTGTCGCTAAAATCCCTTGTTGCCTTGCTTCCTGCAGTGGCTGGGTGGGAAGTGCTGCCTACTGATGTATTGTTCTTCTGGCTAACTAGTTACATACCTGTGGGAGAAGCCTCTGCACTTGGTTTTGATTCTGTCACCCAAACACAAACCAAGCTTGTGAAGTGAGCCATACAGGAGAAGCAAATTGGAAATACATACAGATTTTGCTTTATAAAGGAGTAGGCATTCGTGTGTTCATTTGCCAGTGCCAAGCCATCAGCTTGACATCTTACTGATTTAAAGAAAACCCCAAAAACAACACAGACTAAGCCTGTGGCCTTTTAACTGCCTGTTTGTGAGCCTTTCTTGGCTTGCCTTGCAAATGACCCTGGATAATTAATAGTATCTACAATGTGGGTCATTCCAGTTGATCTGTGTCTCCTATTTGTCCGATGCCATGATTTACACACAGCTTATGAGTTGGTCTGGGGAATTTTGTAGCTCATCTGGAGGAGAGGGTGCAGGAGCAAGACACTGGAAATCTTTTTAAACCTTGAAAAATGGTCAGTTGCCACGAGTTCATGCTGAATAATGGCTGATGTAGCCTCTTATCAAATCCATGGCTAGAGCACATTTTGAAGAATTAAATGAGTCCTCTACATCTGTGCAAAATGTGTGTAGATCAGGGTAGAAGCTGTTTCTAGGCTGGGGAGAAGCTGTCTTGTATCAGATCCTTGTATGAAGAAGCCTTTTGCATGTACCTCTGGGAGAGCAGATCAAGGGGACCTGTAATGTAGCTTTTCTGTGAGGCTATGCTCAGGTATGCTGGTTGCATGTAAATTCATGAATCAAATGAAGGTGGCTGCATCCAGAATAAAATGCTATGTACTTTTTTAAAAAAAATAAATACTCATCTATTTTGTCTGAAATTTGATCAACAATCACATTTTTAGCTTGCAGCAGTCAGCACTGAAAGTAGAATAGTTCAGATGTTCTTCCTTATCAGCCAGGAACTTGGGTATTACTAAGAATTTTATTTTCTTTGCTCTCCTTACAATGTCTAACTTGATGCTATTGGAAACCAAAGTATTTTGTTAGCGAACACTTCATGACACAGTATAAAGAGGCAGGAAAGTGGTTTTGCTTTTTAGGATAGTAGTGTAAAATCCAATACCAAATGGTAAGTGCATTACATGTGCTGTACTAACTCTTTCTTCTCCTATTTTAGGGTGTTGTTGGAGGAGTCATGATAGTGACTCCAAACAATATCATGTTTGACCCACATAAATCTGATCCTCTGGTAATTGAGAATGGCTGTGAAGAGTATGGACTGATCTGCCCCATGGAGGAGGTTGTCTCAATAGCTCTCTACAATGACATCTCTCACATGAAGATTAAAGATGCATTGCCATCGTAAGGAGTGTTCTTCCCTGAACTTACCATTTGCAGATTTTCAGAAAGGGTCATGGGTGGAGGAGGGGGGGATGGAAGGGGAAAGGGTTTCAGTGCAGCAAAATAAAAAACAGGGGAGGAAAGTGCCAGTGAAAGAAGGATTCACTTGTGTTGTACTGTGACTTTCTCTTTAGAACACTAAAGTGGCACTAAACACAAATGGGTCATAAATATGAGAACCAAAGTGCAAAGGAGACCAGTACAAACCAGTAATTAATAAAAGCATTTGTGGTATGTCATGGTTGGGCTCTTGCACTGACCTGCCTCTAGGGCTACATCAGTGGAAGTGAAGAGGGTTAGATTTGGACCATTATTGTGTTACCAGGACTGTTCTGAGAGGAATATTTAAGACTTTTGAAGATAACAGCACCTTAACTGCCATCTGCAGGACTTACAGAAGTACCAATCTGTGGAACACTTCTATTTCAGAACCAGAAATGCATTGATAGTTATAATCTATAATATGTAATAGACTTTCTGGGGTGAGCTACTTTCATTTATGCATAGAAGAGGCACTGCTTATGTATTTATTCTATGCAAGGTTTTGTTCTTATAGGCAATATCTGTTTGATCGGTCCCTGCATTTCCTCATTTCAAGAAAAACTTTCCAGATGCTTGTACACTAGTTACTGGAGTGTTTTGTAATATCTTAGTAACTGAAGTGAAGAGGATCTTGTATTCTCATTCACATCAGACTTCTTAGCAGTAATAAGAGCTCAGCTTTTATGCTGATACATTTTCTCAGAATTTTCCATTTTGAAATGTTTTATGATTGTCCTGCTTTAAAAAGAAATATTTGGGGAAACCTGCATTCTAACAGTATGTTTGAGTATTGGAGACAAATAAAAGAGAAAACACTGTTGCCTGTTACCATTTTGCAGTAAACGTGTTCAAACAGGACACAGCTTAACTCCAATTTGCTTTGCCTCAGAAATACATTTGTACTGAGTAAGGAAGCATGAATGGTTGTAGATGTTGACTCATCTACAGGTGTGTGAAATTAAAATATTAATATGATTTAAATGAAATTCCAGCACCTAAGTACATGTCCTTTGTTTTTTTGTTACCGAACTTCTGATGGCTTGCGTATTCTTGTTACATGTGTACCATTTTTTCATCCATGTGGCATACCAAGTGGTTTATTCATTTTATTTTGGTATTATACTTTCAGTATTTTTCTCCATTGTCTTGAAAGTCATTTATCTCCAGTATTGTATGTTTATTTTGGAGAAGGTAATTTTTCATTGAGTTTCATGGTTTAAGTTGATATTTAGTTTTTATTTTCATTTTTTTTTCTGTTCCCATTTTGCTTTTAACATCCTATGTACATCCATCATTTCCCCTGACAGTGACATACCAAAGGATCTTTGTCCTCTGTACAGGCCAGGAGAATGGGAAGACCTATCCTCTGAGAAAGATATCAATCCTTTCAGCAAATTCAAATCCCTTAGCAAGGAAAAGAGGCAGCAGAATGGAGATCCATCCATTGCTCTGGGTGCCAAACAGATAAAGCCTTCAGATAAGGAAAAGTCTGCTGATTTTGAAGTTCTTCAGTCATCGGAGAGTATGGACTCAATCAAAGCAAAGTCTGTGGAGTTTCCCGACAACATCACTGCCACTGAACATTTGGAAAAGTTTGATGCAGATCCATGTACCAAGGACCCTTCCAGGGAAAAAAGTACTTCAGCTACCAAAACCAAAGAAAAATCCCTTCTAAGAGAAGGAGACAATGACTTAATTGAGCTGGAAAAGACATCATCTCATATGGATAGAGGGTTGGACAGGAAAATCTCAGTAATGGAAGGCTTGCTGGCTGACCCCAAGGACTTGGGGAGAACTAAGCAGCAGGTAACCGAACCTACTACAGACGTCCAGGAGCACTTGACAGTTGATTCCTTGGAAAAAAAGGACAGTGTTGAACCTAAGGCTGACTTAGACTTAGAGCTGTGTGAAAAGCAAGATGTTATTCCAGAAGTAAACAAATGTGTCAGTTCCCCGACAGGTAAGGTGGAGACTGAATTGGACACTAAGAAAGAGCTAGAGAAAGATAAACTTATTGAATTTTACCTCAATAAAGATGGAAATGGGTCTCAGTTGTCTGAAGACTTACACAAGGCTGAAATCCAGAAAGGTGAAAACAATAAAGCAATTGGCATAGACCTTACACTTAGCTGTTCAAAGTCCCAAGCTAATGAAGTCCATACAATTAAAAGTATGGAGCTTGATTCCTGCTGTGTTGAAAGGAAAGCACCTTCATTAGAAATCAGCTCAGCAGCAGCAGAGGAAAAGGATCTGAAAGAGTCTGTGGACTCTTCATTAGTACCAGCTATAGACAAGACCTGTCAAGAAACACAATTAGACAATCAATCAGAAATCAGACTGTGGCTGCTGCAGAAAATTCAAGTGCCAATTGAAGGTAGGTCTCTGGTTATCCTTGTTTCCTCTGAGACTTGGACAGCATTATGACGGTAACCTTTGAATTGATAGCCTTCTGCTCTAAATGTCCTCCTTCTGTAATACCTGGTTTCTTTTTTTAACTCTTGGGTATTTCATTTTTATATTACCTGCTATCTTCAAATTCTCTAAGCTTGCTATGGCAGCCCAGGCCTCTAAGCACTAGTCTGTCCTGGAGCATTGATGCTTATCTCTGGGTAATTTAATAAACCAGTGAAGATAGGCTTGATTCACATCTGATGGGGAGGGGATGATTAGAGTGGAAATCTTTATTTAAAGAACAGCTGTTCTTAACATGTTTTTTCCTTTCATAAGGGTTTATATCTTGCTAGTTATATTTGGCTGTATGTGTACTCCTAAAACGAAGAAGGCAACTTCAATGCAATTGAGGCTATAGTTTAATAAACATTTTTTTTTGTAACACTAACAATTTGAGGAGATTAAACTGCTCTTAGGTTTGGCCCTGTCTTGTGTAGCCAAAAGGTGCTTGTATTACTGTATGACCAACAGAGTTGAGGAACTGATTATGCTTTTTGTGTGCATACAGGTGTGTCCTTCAACTGCATGGGTTTCCTGGACCCAAACACTGTTCCCTGTGTATGCCTGCTACCTGTTGCAGGCAGGACCCATCCTGGTTAAATGTTGAGTGTTTCACAGGGCTGTTCCCTGCTTTCCAGGGCTGTCTGTACATAGCTGTACCTCTGAGAGGGATACGGGCTGTGACAAAATGGGAATAAATGGCTTAATGTTTAGGATGAACATGGGTTTACTAAACCAGATTTGCTGTTGAAGTCAGGTGTAATTCTGTGTATGGTGCCTCTGAGTACTCCTTTGCATTAAGAACACAATCTTTGTCACAGTGTTTTCACCAGCTGCAGTGTTTCTACTTTCCTGTAAGCAGCCTGTTTCTCTTGTGTCTCATTCAGATATGCTTCCTTCAAAAGAGGAGAAGAGCAAGACTCCTCCAATGTTTCTGTGCATTAAAGTAGGCAAGCCCATGAGAAAGTCCTTTGCGTCTCAGAGCACGACCATGTCTCAACAGTACAGTAAAAAGATAAAGCAACCAGAGTACTGGTTTGCTGTTCCTCGGGAAAGGTAAACTGCCCTCCTTTTAGCACAAAAATGTGTTTGTTACTTTTTAAATGTGTAGTGCTTTCTAGAGTTGAATCTGACATTCCCTACATGGTCCAAGGTATGAAATGCAGTAGGGGTGCTCAGGGGTGCCCTCATTTAATTGCATGCCAGAGACATAAAGCAGTTTTTGTTGCTGGTCTAATATCACTCCAAGTGGGAAGGAAAAAGGGTTCAGGTGCCACTTGAAGATGGAAAGAGGGACATAGATGCAGCTAACATATGATAAAAGAACTGGGGGATGATCTGGGTTTCAGCTGTAGTCTAGGAAGTGAGGGAAAGGGGTAAAGGGGAGCAGTGGTTGGAGAGGCATGGAATCCACTAAGGTGTCAGTGCTAAAAAAATAGGTATTTCACAAAAGCAAAGGGCAGCGTGGGGGAAAAGGGAGACACTCCTAACTAAACGTGTGACTATTTCTGTCTTCTGTCTCATAAAAGAATAGTCTCTTTGCAGTAAAATGGAGAAACATAAATGTTTTCTTTTCCTGTAGCTGTGTATTAATGCATAAATAGCCCTACAGCAAAAAGGAATGCAACAAACTAGAAAAGCAAAGGTCTGATTTTCCACATAAGTCACCCAAGAATTTTTACTGGCTGTGAGGAATCAAATAATCTGATCCTTTTCTTCATAGAAGGCAGCTAGAGCAATTCTCTGGTCTGTTGATGAACTAAATGCAGTGATTCTGGTAAATTAGATACCAGGAAGGAGGAATCTGAACTTCTGATCCATCTCAGAGGTCTCTCTTTCAGATGCAATCCATTTCTTTTCCTTAATATTTTTTAAAATAATGTTAATTTCAGATATGTAGCATGTGTATTGATTTAAGTGTTTATTTTTTGTGGTTTAGAAAGGAGTGTTTTGATTGTATGTAGTAGTGTGGAAGTTGCTGCCCCAGAACTCTCCCTGGAGGAGAGGGAGAGGTTTAATCCAGCTGGAATGTGGTCATTGGGAGTGTAGCTGAATAGCTTCTGGTTTGCTTGCGATCTGCTGATCCCAGTCCTTGGCTCCTCAGGCATTGCAAAAGGGTGGGTTCAGAAAATTCTAGGTTGAAGTGTGAGTAAATAGTTCAAGGAGTTGGAGTGCTGTAGTATAACACAAGGTCAGTTACTGCTTTGGGGATAGCATAGCTAACATTGAATAAAGCTGCTGAGTTGACTGAGGTCATCTCTAATCATTGCTCTGTGCAACAGGTAAATCTCTCAAGCTTCTTACCACAGACTTGGAAAACAGCTTTTATACTTGTCCTTTTATGAGCAGAAACTTTCAGAATAGTGAGCAGACCTAATCCATATATAAACTGAAGTGCTGACAACTGGTTTGTATTTCAGTTTTTATAATGAGAGTTTTGTATAATGAGAAGAAAGTAACTTCTGCAGTGAGCTGCTGCAACAATACTTGGCCATGATGGCCGAGAGACCAGATTTTTGATGTCAGGGCTGCTGTTTGGATCTTGATCAAAAGTAGAGGTGAATGACTGGTTATAAGATTGGGTCTCCTTGGTGCAATTCATGCCTTTTTTAACACCACAGAATTGCATGAAAGATCATTCAGAACTTGGAGCAGAATTTAAATGCAAGACCCACTCCTTTGTATTAATGTAAGACATGTTTCTGCCTCTTAAACAAGACAGTGTTTTCTCCAAGCTCTTGGATGCTTTGCCAAAGCAAAACACACAACATTTCCTACCTGCTGGGCATATTCTTGCATCAGTTTTGTGTAGAATATAATCATAAGTGTTGCATCTTGAGAGTGGCATGGAAATAGTAGGTCATTTGATGTAACTTTGCAATGTATTTTAGACGAAATATATGAGATAATTTACTAAGTTTAAAACAATTTAGAATGCATTTTATATTAATGTATGAAAATATCAAGAATATCACTCTGATCTTGTTGACCACAAAGTAGCATAAATAAAACATTTTGTCCAGTACAGTCACAGTAGCTTGTGCAGCATCTTAATGCTTTGTAGTAATTAAAAAAAAAAAACCAAAATCAAACTAACAGTCCAACCCTGGTGAGAGATTGTGAAGAAATTGTTCTGCATGTCTATATTTAGTGTTAGCTAAATCTTCCTCTGATTTGCTCTTGATTACATTTTTTCCATGGTCTTAATGTTTGCTGTTAAAACAGTTTTTGTCATCAGTCATGAAAATGGCTCCATTTTCAGCCTGGGCCTCGCAGCCCACAGCTCCCAGCAGAGCTGCTCTTCCATGTCCGGGCTGCTGCTGCTTTCCTGGCCCTGTACTTTTAAAAAAAAAAATTTTTTTTTTTTTAATCCTCTGGAAACTTAATTAGTACAGAGAGAAGACTTCTAGGCTGATATGCTTTATAAAGGCTGTCACTATTGTCACTAAATCTTTAGCCTCCTTTTGTGCCTGCTGTAGGTGTTCTCTCTCCATGCACGGCTTCCCAGGTACCGAGTGCCTCCCGGCACGCATCGCCCTGCGAGCAGCACGGTGTGGCTGTGTTAATCAGTGACTACAGCACTGCTTTGTGCTGCCTGCTTGTCACAGCAGCGCTCACCTCAGCATGCAGAGGGGGTGGTGGGCATCTTGGCTGCCTTATATACACAGCACTCAGTCTAGGGCAGCTTCTTGACAGGTTCAGCTCAGCAGAGGGACACCTGTGCTTTTGGACATGAATAGAGAGATTGGCTCTTGCTGGGAAGTCTTGCAATGGGTATGGCTTGCAGTATTAGAGGGTAAGTCTGTGTGTGCTCTCCCTACATGGCTTTATGTTTAAATGGTATGTAGATTTCCAACCCTAGAGGATTTTGAGTAGTAGTAGTAGTTCAGTAATTAGATCACAGATTTCCTCAGTATCTTGCAGAGGAAAATGCCTTGCACTGGGACAGAGATAGTAATGAAGAATTTCTTTGTTTGTAAATAATAGCATTGGCTAGTTCCTCAGTCAAGAAATCTCTTTGATTTTCCATAGTGTAAATTTGGCAGACAGGTTTGGTTTATGAATGTATAATATGCACTGAAATTGATGTAAAAGACACTGCACTGAGATCATGCTGCTGAGTGGGCATCCACTATTTTTGTATGCTTCTTTCTTGAAAGCAGACGAATTCTCAAGGAGGAAAAGTAACAGGAGTTGAGCCGTACTTCTCCTTTTCAGTTTTAGCATCCTGCCCCACTGATTTTTTTTGTTTGGTTTGGGGAGTTGGATGAGTTTTGATTTGGTTTTTCCTACTGTTTCTGTGGGATTTTCTTTTGTAGATCAAGATATTGCTTGGTTGTTACTCTTGTTGATGTGTAACACCCTGTAGTTAACACAGTTGAAGCTGAGACCTGGAAGAACTCGCAGGACAACTATATGGAGTCAATACCTACATGATGCTTCCATGCACTTACACAGGGCTTTGCATAAAGGGACAATGATTTAGAGCATCCCAATGCTGAAGGATCATTCTTCCATGCTCCTGTTAATGGAATGGAATAGGCAGCATAAAACTTAGATTTAGAATCCTTTTGAATTAGCCTTCTACAAGGAGAGCGCTCCTAGATTTCTGATAATAAGATATTAAACCATACAGATGAAACCTATGAAAACCTGTTTGTATCTATAGCTTAATGTTTTATATAGAGGGCTCATAGAAGTCTATAAGTTCATAAAAGCACATGAGAACTTACAATACCTCAGCCCCCATAAGATTTGTGAAGAATTATCATTTAGTCAGGCACGTTTATAACAAAGTCATAAGACTCCTCTGAATTAACTTTTTTTCTCTAGGCCAGGAGCTGTGGTTGGACTTTTGAATATTGTCTTTCTGGAGTTATTAACTTCAGGTTTCTGTAGTTGTCTCTTTCCAAGTACTTTGCTTTATTGAGGTTTCTGTGTTAGTGTATGACACACTCACGTGATCACCAAAACAGCTATTGATTTCTAGGATAAATTTTCTCACAGCTGTCAAGTTGGCTGTAAGAAAGGTGCTGAAGAAGCAGTTTTTCAATTTAAAAATTGGCTCAGGTTTTTTTCAGTTTGGTAGCTTGGAAATACCACTGTAGCATAATGTTACAATTTTATTAGCAGAGCATCCCTCTTCAGAATGACATCACCTCTACAGTCATGTATTTCTATTTCATGCTTCTGCTTCTTAAATCTGGAGTGTCTGGATTTATTTATCAACTGTCCACTGTAAAGGAAAAGTTGGTTATGTACCACTTAAATAAACTGAGCTTATACAGGTCCATGAGGCCTGACAGGAAATGTTCTGAGTATACTGAGGAAGTTGCATATTATTGCAAGGCTGCTTTCTATCATTTCTTGAAAGGTTATTCTCACTGGGGAGTGTTTTCTAATAATTGGAAAGACAAATGCTGCAACCTTTGTCAGAAAAATGGAGGAGGATCTATGGGAGCACAGGGCAGTGAGCTTCACCTCAGTCCCTGGGAAGCAAATCTTTATAGACACCATTTCCAAGCACACAGAGGGAAAGAAGTGATCAGTATCAGCTGTCATATATTTACCAAGGGCAAATTTCTACTGACCAGACTACTTTTCAGTTTGAGATGGCCAGCTCCCTGAACAAGGAGAGAGCAAGGGATTGTTGTTTTGCCATCACATTAGTAAGACTTTCAATACAATCTCCCACTGTATCCTTATAGCCAGATGGGCAAGTGTCAGCCTGGACAGGCAGACTAGCAGGTGATTGAAAAACTGACTGGACCATTGGACAGTCAGTAGTCTACAAGGTAGTTAGTCTGAGTGGCAGCCAGGTGCTAGTGGTGTTCCTGGGGGACTGATACTGTTTAATGCCTTCATCAGTGACATGGATATTGAGACAGAACACACCTTTTGCCATTTGGGGGAATGACACAAAATTTGGGGAGTGCTCATACATTGGAGGACACAACTACTGCTCAGAGGGGCCTCAACACAATGGGCTGACCCAAACATTATGAAATGCAGAAAAAGTAAATGCAAAAATTACGCACCTGGGATGGAGCAGTCCTGGCAGCAGAGGGGGGACAGGTGGCCTGGGGAGTAGTTCTGCTCTCCTGAAAAGGAGTTGGGGAAGTTGAGAGCAAACTCAACATGTCAGTGATGTGTCTTGGCAGTAATGAAGGCTTCACTTGCTGGCTCAAGTAAGAACAAACGGCCAAACAACTTGAGTGGTCATTTATCCCCCTCTTCCCTTTAGACACATGGTTAAAAAAAGTGGGGGAGGGGACAAGAAAAAGAAAATGGGGGATGGCATCAGATCCTTCTCAAATCACATGCTCCGTGCTTCAGAGGAAATTGTGGTTAGATAGAAGAGAAACAAAAATAACAACAAACCAAAATGGGAGACTGACTGTGCATGGAGAATTTGCAGAATCACTGTTGGAGATTATCCCAACTGCAAATGGAAAAGAATGTACAACCTCCTTTTCCTAGTTTGTGACAAATTTAGGAGAAAACCCCTTCTAACTGGAAGGCAGCCTTCACCAGCCCCTCCCCTACCAGGTTCGGGAGGAAGTTTCTCAGAAGAAAGTGAAAAAAACCTCTGTTTATTCACACAATGTATGTACATGCATGTAGACATAACACAGATAGAAAACAAAAATAGAAACCAAGAAAACCCCGAGAATGAATAATGTCAGATTATAAACCCCTGAAAAGGGAGAAAACCTCAGCAGAGAGTCCCAGAGTCCCCTCCGTTGGATGGTCCCTGAGGCTGGGGTCTCGGCACAGGCTCCACCACCACCAAGCTAACTTGGAACTTAGCTCTGCTAGAAGCAGGAGCTGGCCTAGATGATCTTTAGAGATGGTTTAAAACATGAATACATTCTGTGATTCTGAGATCAGAGTATGCTGCTCTTCCCCACCTGCCTGCATGATCATGCTTTCAAACTGATCTTAGCCAGACAGCAGCAACCACTACTTTTATTGTTCTTTCTCAGGGATTTGTAGGAATTAGTAGTTAGCTTTCCAGAGTAGGTCTGCTGTACACAGTAGTAAAATACGGTAAAATACACAGTGCTCAAGTTAAATGTCTCTTTCAGTTAAAGCTCACATTAGTTAGCGAAAAGATTATCAGGCTGCTCTTTCTGAAGCCTCTGTGAGCAATGCTAATTTCTTCTTTTTTCATTATTTCCATGATGAAGCAAAGCAAATCCTTTATTGTGTGTGTAGACTCAGTTGGAAAAATCTGGAATTATACTAGTGATTGTAACAGATTGTAACAGTGCTGAAATGGTATTTTAAGACTATTTGTGCATGCATATAAATCCAAGTAA
Organism: Climacteris rufus; assembly: GCA_013398175.1. NCBI lineage: Eukaryota > Metazoa > Chordata > Aves > Passeriformes > Climacteridae > Climacteris > Climacteris rufus. The sequence goes on from VZRZ01001321.1 coordinate 1,380,609, forward strand.
CTTGAATTACAGAGGGGTAAATGTCAAGGTTTTTCCTTTTTTCTGTTGATCAAGGAATTCCTGGACAAAACTTTCTGGTGAAAAGCTGGAAAAGATCCAGCATCATAAGCACTTATTCTCTATCTGCCCTCTTTACTGTGGGTTTGATTTTTTTTGTTGGCAATTCAATTTCTTGTATAGTGGAACCACTATTGTATTCCTGTTTGAAATTGCATGTGTTCATTTTAACTTATTACATAAATTCTGTCTTCAGAAATTGTTTCATGGTTTGTTATGGATGTTGTCAAGGAACATCTCTTTAAAGACAGTGGCTGAGAGCTGACTACATTTATGGAAGAGCATGTGCTGCTGAAACTATATCATTAGCAAAGCTGTTGGTAACATGTTGCCCATTTTTCACTGTAAAATAGCTAGTTTTCTCTGTTAGACAGTCTCAAGGACGATTTCTGTAAACATAGCTATGTTGTTGTAAAAATTATCTTTTTACATTCCTTTCCCATGGACACAGATCCCTTTGACGGACACTTCTTGTAACCAATATAGTTAGAGACGGAAGTGTTAACTTTCTCCAATGATCTGTGATTTCTAAAAGTGTATATAAGAATTAAACGAAAGGGGTTTCCCCCCTTTCCACCCTTGCTCTGAACACAGCCCGAAGTCCGGCTCTCATTATTTCTGCGTCTTCGACTGATTACCGGGATAAGCCGTAATAACGGGGCTGCCCGGTAATAGTAACAGCTTAATTTCATAATGCTAAGAGAATGAAGATTGTTTTGTGGTTAGCCTTTATAACTTTTGAAGGGCAGCTAGAACTGTGGTGTAGACTTTACTGATGATCTCATTGCTTGTTTTATGCTGGAGGTCAAGCTAAATAAGTAAAGTGAGTGTTTTATGGAGTTAACTTTTGTGAGTATGACCTAATACCAATCAATTTGACTTCTTAATATGAATTGTGTGGGACGGGACAAGCCACATTGCTTTACCATGATGGTTTGGCTTTGCATATAGCAAAGGGAGGAGAAAGATATATTGTGGGGAGTGAAAGCAGAGCAACTTGGAAGTGGTGCAGGCTGCCAGGTGGAGGGAGCTGCTGCCTTGTGTGGTATGTGAGGGTGGAGGTGCACTATTTGTGTGGTTCTCCCTGCTTTGTCATTGGGCAGAACCTCTGTGCTTCATGACAGTGTTGTGTTCATGGACCACTGAACAATGGTTGTATTCTCCTTTTCTCTTTATAGGGTGGATCACTTGTACACATTTTTTGTTCAGTGGTCACCAGAAGTATATGGGAAAGATGCCAAAGAGCAAGGTTTTGTTGTGGTAGAAAAGGAGGAGCTTGACATGATCGACAACTTCTTCAGTGAGCCCACTACTAAAAGCTGGGAGGTGAGTGCTTTCTGCTTTTACATGAAGCATGTGCACATCAAGTGTGCATCCTCTGCTAAGAATCTCAGCAGTTGCTCTTTTGAGGATTTTTATGGTGTTTCATTGTAAGTTTCTGCTTCATATAGAGGTCTGCTTAAGGCATGCATGTGTCTCACAAATGTACTCATATTCCTTCAGTCTTCCTTTCTTTTCTCCCTAGAAAGAGCAGATGCTCTCCCAGCAAACAACTGGGAGCTCTCTGGTGTACAACCAGAAGAATTTGTGTAAATATTATGGTCATGTGGTATTAGTCTTTCACAAAGCTATACAGGTGTATGTTGTCAGTATTGCTGAATTCTTAATGTATTTATATGCTACAAATAAAATCTTCAAAATGTATATATGCACATAAACATCAACCCAGACTCCTGTGTGCTGGTTGAAATGGACTGGCATGTACTGATGTGCCAGACCCTTCCTTCTCTGGTGCACACAGCAATACTGTTTGAATATTGGGTGTAAGTGGAGTAAGTTTTATCATTGGACTTTGGCTTTTTCATGTGTGGTCTTTTGCAATCTGTTTTAACCTCTTGGCATGCCTATGCTTGTTATCTGCCTCTTTCTATTGCATACAAAGCCTAGTTTTTACAGGAAATAAGCTTGCACACATTTTTAGAATTGTATTTCTGAATGCTCAAACACTTTCTGTGCTAAGGATATTGTATAAATTAAAGAGACAAATAAATCCCAAAGTGGGAAATAACCTGATGGTGATTTAAAAAGTTATCTGATTATTTGTCTTAAACATAAACATTTTCTTTAAAATCTACTGCTCTCTTTTTTTTCTTTTTTTTTTTTTGAGCATTTTTATCTTCAAAGTATGTTGTTCTGTTCAAAAATGGAACTTGGAATTGGGATTTTGTCATTTGAAATGTAGCAACCTCTATTTCCCAGTAGATTATATTTTTAATTTTGTAGTTTCTTAATGTTGGTGCTTTGTGAACTGAAAGATGGAATAAAAAAGCCTTCCTTGTTTTGCTTAGAGCTGAGTGCAGTCATACATTGCACTAGATTTCACTGTTCAGTTATTTGCATGCCATTTTCATAAAACCAAAATGAAGGAGGAGAGTCAGTGATCCAAAGCACAGATGTCAGAGAGATCTGGCCACACTGGGATCTTGTGTCTCACTGTTTTATTTAAATATGTATTGGGAGGAACAATTAGCTGGAAGCTGCTTCTAAGGGTGTGTTTCTTTTATTTGTAACATATTCCAACTTTACCAATTTGAAGTAGGTCTGCCAGGAAATCTCTATTGAATAAAGTCCAAATTTGGGCATGATGACTGTGAAAGTTTCACTCTCCCTTGCAGGGAAACAGAAACTGTAATTGTAGAGAAGCATATAAGCAATTTTATCACAGCATGCCATGGCCAGTAGCTGTCTGTCACATTTCTGGGTGAGAACTCTTGCCACTAGGGCAGGGGTAGAGTACTGGGTACAGCAAAACAAACTGCTGTATGATGAAACAGAGACAAATGGCTTTGAATATTCGAATTCTTTACTATGCCAGACCTGACCAGGGGGAACCTTTTGTGGAGGTATGTTGAATTGTGTCCCTGTTTGAACAGTGTGGATCTGATAAGAGCACTTCTGTCCTAGTAATAAATGTGCTCCATACTCGGGGGGGGGCATTTCCACCTCTGGTAGCTTCCTTTCTCAGGCCTATAAAATCTTTGAAAGATTTTGCAGATCTGGTTTCTGTAGTGGTCGATTCTTTTCATCCATTTCTGCTTTTGTGTGGTCTGTAAATATCTGATCTTGCACATGCCTCCTTTTGCAGTTGTTGACTGAACTTGATTCACATGTGCAGTCCAGAGACCAAGTAGGAGTGTATGGAGAGAAGAGAGGGGGGCTTGTCTGTCTCTGGAGTCAATTTGCAATTTACAGCTATGTTAATAGGTTTTCTCTGGTTGCCTGTGCGCATGAGTGTGGTTGTATTTTGCTACAGATACCTATTGTTGGTTGATTTGCTGTGATACTTTTCCCCCACTCCTGGGGGAGACTATTCCTAAAAGATAGTCTTCAAAAGGCCAGTGGGGTACTTCTGATTTAAGATTAAAAAGGTATTAATTTAAAAAAAAATACAGTAATGGTATGGGAGATGAGGAGGGACGGCAAACCACGCAGAAGGTGAAAAAAGAATGATAATAAAAGTAGGAAGACTTTTCTTTTAACAATTTGTTGTGGGCTTTTTTTTTTTTAATTAATTTTGCAGTGCAAACCTTTCCTGAAACTGACCATATGAAACATTTTCCATCACAGGATTATCTGTGGTCTCAGAAGGATGGGCAGGAGGGGCAGGATGAAGCTCTAGAGCTCTTGCAATATCACAGGCAGGAATACCTGTAACTGCCCAGGTGTGCAGGGGCACATGGCAGTGTTAGTTCTGCAGGCTGGATTTTGCCTTGTGATCCTGCCCTCCTCTCTTTTTCTGACCCTCCTGTGTGCATTGGAGTGCCAGCGCCCAGGTGCCCTGCTCAGCTCCAAGCATCTACAGGAGAGCGTGGGTTGGACAGGAGCACGTGCAGTGGATGTGCAGCTCGCATCCCGCTGGGAACGCCAGGTGTGACTGACAGTATTAGGGCTGTGTGAACTCCTCACCAGTCCTGGTTGTCATGAAACACTCCTGTGCCTTGTGCTGTGGGTAAATCCACACCTGGAGTCAGTCCAGCGCATTTGCTTTCTCGCCAGAGGGCCAGGTGTGTGTGGGACTTCCAGGCACCTCTCCCCAGTTGTCTCGACTGGTGACAGCTTCTGCAAGTTCCAGCAGTGATCGTGAAGGCGCGGAGGAGTTATGCAAATCTTGATCTGTGTGTAACATGAAAGCCCTTTGGAAGCCTTTTTGGCAGGGAGGTGCACAGCAGAGTGCAGGGTGCTCTGCAGGCTCATCTTGAGGTTTCTGTTCCAAGATGAGACCTCTGTGGTGATACATTCATGGAAGGAAAAGGCGGTTTAAGGTTTCCTGTTTGTTTTGTAGCTAGGCCTCCTTGCTTCCCCTTTTCTTTCTCATCAGGTCCATTATGGAGCTTTTGCTTCCTATGTGCTACAGTGGCACTGAGCCCCAGCTACAGCTCCCAGCTACAGCTGAGCACGTTGTGCCTCATCTCACCTCCCACTGCTGTGCAGAGCTCAGGCTCCTGGCATTCACCAGGTGCCCTGAGCTGCACTGAAGGGTTGGCAGCATTCCAGCTGTGTGACAGGTGATGCCTTCTGCCAGACAGGAGGCTGAGCACCTCTGCAACAGCTTGTCAGGAGCTGGGACACCTGGACTGCTGCCACTGACAGGTGAGGTGGTGTCCTCCTGTCTGCACTCAGCACTGGGCACCGTGGATGCTGCCAGCCTGTGAGCGCCTGCCCTATGCCATGTTCGGGGTCCTATTTGCTCCTCATGCCACATGGAATTCAGATTTTGTCCCATCTCTCTCAGCACCTTGTAGGTTGCTGAATCCTGTTATAGACAAGAATTAGGTGTATGGACTTGAATTCTTCTTTTGTTTTCCAGCTTCATGGGAAAAGTTAGGCTTACCTGTATTTACTGGAAAGAAGTCTGTTTTGATTTATAAGTATGTCAGTTCAAACCTGATATTAGAAACATTTATATGGACTCACCTTTTAAAATATTACAATATTACAAAGTCTTAAGCAAAGGAATAAATAGAAGTGTCCCAAGAGCTGTTTTTATAAAGACCTTGACTGTTGCGCTGTCACAAAGACATCTTGCCAGTTAAGGTTTTCCCCATTTGTGTAATCTTGTGTCTTCCCAATTTGTGTACCTGTGCTTGATAAAACCATCTCATATGGTGGTTTTGCTCCAAACAGTGTGACATCTGAGGAGTAAGTTTTAAATTAATTGGCTTCAACAGAGGATTGATGGCGTAAGAGCTATGCTTTAGGTTGGACACTTGTTCTCTTGCCACAGATCATTACTGTAGAAGAAGCTAAACGACGAAAGAGCGTTTGCAGTTACTATGAAGAAGAAGATGATGATGCTTTGCCTATCTTAAAGCATCACAGCGCTCTCCTGGAGAACATGCACATAGAGCAGGTATGGCTAGAAAACCCTCACGTTTCCTTCTTAGATGTGGTGAGAAAGGGAACAGGCTGGGGCGCTGCCTGTGACCCAAGCTGTAGCCTGTGTAACCACTTCCCTGTGTTCGTGGTGCAGCTTGCCCGGCGCCTGCCCGCGCGGGTGCAGGGCTATCCGTGGCGCCTGGCGTACAGCACGCTGGAGCACGGGACCAGCCTGAAGACTCTGTACCGCAAATCGGCTTCTCTCGACAGTCCCGTCCTCCTGGTCATCAAGGACATGGACAACCAGGTAAGGAGCGCTTGTTCTGCAGAGGCTGAACTGAAAGGGCAGTGTTATAAAAAGTAATCATTATGAAATGCTAGTCATACTATGGTGTCATACCAAAGTAAGACATGGGTGTTTTCTTTTTAAATTTTCTACTGCCTAGACTAAATTTAGAGCAGGAAAGTACTTCAGCACTAGTAAAAGCTTCAGAATTGCAATGAGAGCAACAGTGCCTCTGGAAGTATCTTTCTTGGCCTCTTTGGAGGCCTTATTCTTCAGTAGCTCCTAGTGTTGGCAGTCCTGTTGCCATTGTTGTCATCTGGCTTTTAACTTGCAAGATACAAAATACTTGGAGGAATACTTGTGCAATAGGTTTACTTCATTAGTTGGTGTCGCACTTGGATGTGAAAGAAAGACACAGACGTGTTGGAGAGAGAAGAGCCAAGACTGGGCCAGAACTGGCCCAAACTTTATTTATATGTCTTCTTAGAAACCACAGTGGATTGGAGGGAGAAATTGCCACCCTTCCATCACGCTGGTCAAAGGAAATATCCATCAAATACCTCTGCCCAGGAGAAAGGAATGCAAACAATAGAACACAGTTAGAAAAACATGGCTATGTTTACAGAAAGTGCATGAGAAACTTACAGAAAAATGAAAACATTGAAGAACTGCAAAACTCAGGGCAACAAGTTGGTTCTTGTAAGATGAAAATCAGCTCCGTTGTTCTTAGAAAGTATTTTGAAATGTTTGTAGTTTTTTTCTTGAATTTTGCACTGTCCATAAAAATAGTTTAATGCTTTTATTCTGACAGATATTTGGAGCGTATGCTACACATCCCTTCAGGTTTAGTGACCATTACTATGGCACTGGTGAAACATTCCTCTACACATTCAGTCCACATTTCAAGGTAAGTGGGCGTTCACTTTCCCAAGTAAGATTTTTGGGTTCCACTTCTGAGGCATTTATGAAGATTTTTATGAAGATAGCATATTTGAGTTTAGAAGATATGCCAGATGTTGGTGAATGCAGTTAATCATTCATTGCTTCAATGCAATGCTTTAAGCAAAAGTGTCTTTAATTCTCTGAAGAGCTGACAGTCTGTAAGGGTGAGGAGATGGTTTTAAGTGGATTGAAGGGGGAAGCAGGGAGGAGTTAAGGAGTGGACTGTCAAAAATTCATCTTGGAAGGCAATGAAATGAAGAATAGGCTATAGTTTCATGTGTGCTCTACGATCACATGACAACAAACCATAGATAAGAGTGCTACTGAAATACCCCTTAATGCTCGTGGCTTATGCACTTTTTTCATATTGAACACATTGTTCCTTTTTCACAGAATACCAGTTGATTTAGAGAGGGAAGCAGAATTTTAAAAAAGGATTAGGGTGCTTTGTTCATAGTTGTAAACATATATTGATGCCTTACTTCCTACCTTAGCCTTTCAAGAAAAAAATAAGAGATGACCACACGAAAAAATAGCTGCTAAGAGTGGGTACCCAGTAGTTTGAGAATACAAGAATTCTCACAGTCCAAATATATTTGTGTTTTTCCCTTTCCTCAGGTATTCAAATGGAGTGGAGAGAACACCTACTTCATCAATGGAGACACTAGCTCTCTGGAGCTTGGTGGTGGAGGGTAAGTGAATGTTTGGTTTTCAAATCATGTAGCCAACTCTTCTTCATTTTAAATGGAAATAGGGACGATGGTAGGTGCAAGGAAAACTTATCAGTAAAATGGCTGAACTTACTTCTAGTAAACTGTTTAGGGAAGATACCGCAGCAATCTGATTTCTGTTATAGCCCCAGAGTAATTTCATTTGCTTAAAGAGTGACTGATGTTAGGCAAGTAGGGTTTGTTGCAGAGTTGTTTTGTTGGTTGGGGGTTTTAGCCAGGAAGAACACAGATGTTTTGGGTAGATACATTGCTCCTTGCTGAAGAGGTTTGTCACTGGAAGATAATCCCTAATGGCAATTTTGCCATCAGTTTCTAGGGTTTATCATGTGGTCCTTACTAAGTTGTTGTTTTTCTGTTGATGCACAGAGCAAGGATACAGACAGTACATAATCAAGTCATGAGCTTCAAAGATCAGTGGGTATGAAATCAAGGGCTAAGGCTGAACCACCAACCAAAGCTTAGCTAAGCTTGGAGGTTGCATCACAGGACATTGGGCATGGTTGGCATCGGGAGTGTATAAACTCCCCTCCTCCTTCTCCTAACCAGAAGGTGCTCTGTCCACATGCACACAGCTAGGGAAGGGACCCCAAGGTCTTTGCCCTTGTGTAGCCACAGCTGGCAGCGTAAGCAGCTGGGTGGCCCAGGCGGCTGTGTATTACTGCGCTGCCTGTTATTAGCCGCTTGTCTCGGCTTAGATGCAGAACAGAGGAGACGGAGTCAGAGTGTTCAGAGCAAAGGGCGGAAGGGGGGAAACCCACCTTCGTTTAATTCTTATATACACTTTTAGAAATCACAGATCATTGGAGAAAATTAACACTTCCGTCTCTAACTATATTGGTTAAAAGAAGTGTCCATCAAAAGGATCTGTGTCCATGGGAAAGGAATGCAAAAAGGTAATTTCTACAACAACATAGCTATGTTTACAGAATCTCGTCCTTGAAACTGTCTAACAGAGAGAGCTAGCTATTTTTTAACAGTGAAAAATGGGCAACAGCTGTGGGTGCTGCTCTGCTCGCTGGTGCAAACAAAATCAAGGGGACTTCTCCACGAGCTTCTTGATGAGAGCTTTGCCAGGACTGAGCTCATCACATTTGGGATAAGAGAGCCTTAGAGCTACCTAGATTCCTGCATATCACTTCTTTGATCGATTGTATAGCTTCTGGTATTTTTACTGTTTGTTATATGTAACACAAAACTTGTGGTGTGTTTCCTTTTCAGTGGCCGGTTTGGCTTATGGTTAGATGCAGATTTGTATCATGGGCGAAGCAACTCCTGCAGCACCTTCAATAATGACATCTTAACTAAGAAAGAAGATTTCATAATACAAGATGTAGAAGTATGGACATTTGAGTGAAACACTGACTGCCTTAAGGACTGGATCCATTAGGCACTTAAAAGCTAACCAGAAGGTGCAGGCTGCCTCACAAACGTTACACGCTTTGTCCTCGAGTTTGTACCGGAACCTGACTACGCAAAAAAACCCAAACAAACAACCCAAGAATAAAAGAATTGGTTTTGAGAGGCAGTAAGAGACAGAACAGTCAGAGATCACTCTGAAGTGTTTTTTACTTCCTCCTCCAACACTCTTCCATTGAAGATTTAATGCTTATGAAAACATTCATGATGTATAAGTTGAAAACTTTTTATGTAACTGTGAAAAAATCCTGTGGAAGAACTTTAACTATCTAGTACATTCCATGTGTATTTTGTTCAACATAAAAATGCTGACCAAAAATAAAAGGTTACTTTACCAAAATCTACAGCATACTGTTTGCCATGGAAAAGAATCAGAAATAGGTGTACACAGCACTTAAGGGAACATGTTTTAAAAATAATTTTATTTATTGTTATTGTATAATAGGTTTTTTTGTAAATGTATTAGCTATGAGTTTTTTGTTTAATGTTTCAGATCTCATTTTGATAAATAATTACTGTTGAGGTAGGTTTCTTATACATTGGCATTTATCCTGAATCAATTTATTTGATTTCTGAAGTTAATTTTTATATTTTTATTTTGTAAATGAGATTTGGTTTTCATTATACCCTAATTAGAGGGTTTATTTTCCTGGCAGAAACACTTGAGTGCATAATTCTGTTTCATTTTCTTTTCCTGATATGAGGGAGAAGGTGGATAGTGCTTCTTCTTAACTCTGCTGTCACATTTCCTGTTAATAGATTACTATTTTGGCAGTGTATGGAAACACTGGGCTACTCCCACCTGGCATAGACTTTATCAGTTCTCTTGCAGTCCCCAGAATTGGGATGGTGTGCTCTGAGCATCTGCACTACTATTATTTGACTGTTTACAAAGGACATTTCTAAGAAAGAACTGTTTTTCTGTATGACCACCAAATGATTCAAAATAAGCCAACTACTCTGCTTTTATGAGCATTTCTCTGCAAATTGAAGGATTTGTTAAAGAGAAAATACAGTTGAGATTTAAAGAAGAATGTTCTTTTCCTAACAAGCCAGGTCACGTTAGTGTAAAACTTGTTTCTATAATAATTACATACACTATTTCCTTTCAAAAAAAAAAAAAAAAAAGACTTAAAGCAGCAGTCTGGTTTAAGATTTGACAGGCAAGAAAATATTCTTGTTTGTTTGTAATGAAATGATCAGATACTTTCCCCCCACCAAATTAAAATGAAAATTTTGGTAAATAAGAAGAGTGTGAGAGAGGGCTGGCAGTCTTCACTGTTTGCTAAGGAATTCTGCTTTGCCATTAAGCTATGGTCTAACAAAATCCGGGCCTAACCAGTATTAGGATGCTGTCCTGCCCTTATACTTGAATATGTCATTGTCCTGAGAAAGCCAGGATTTTAGAGACAGTAGTGTGCATTAAAACAGTACAGTCTGATGCTGGAATGTTGTTAACAAGTAATACAACTCAATTTAGTTACTACTCTTTCCTTTTCAAATAGATTAAATAATTAAAAGCCAATTGCTTTTCTTTCAAAAGCATTTCTAAATCTTAATCCTGCACAGAAATTTCACAGTCTAAAAAACCAGTGCTATACACAGTAAGCCTATAACACGCTGCACGTGAGCTTTTCACACTCCCTTTCTTTGTGGTCTACTACAGCCATAAATAAAGTTCTTATTGGTAATGCTTTAAAATATTTTGGAAGTAGCTAACAGCATAATGCTTTGAAGGTACCTGGAATATCTAACACTGTTTGCTCTTTTAAATGGTGGCAGACCACTTAATAGTTAAAACAACAACAACAACAACAAATCCCCACAACAAACAAAATGGAACCAACCAAGTTTGACATTTTACATGCGTTTCACTATTGCTACCTACAACTTACTCCATTATATTATCCTTGTCAAAGCATATCTGAACGCTGTGGTCTATATTCAAAACAGTGTTGTTCAATCAAAATTCTGTGACCCTTGAAACTATGAATATTGAATACATGTAATGCAGTGCTATCACAATATTTTCAATAAAGGAATTTATGCATTCAGAAACTTGTTACAGATGCTCTCTCTTTTATTCACAAACTTTAGAACGTTTTAAAAATGAAAGGATGCAGCTTAAGTTACAGATTATGCTGACAAATACCTGTGCCTCCTCATAAGAAGAGATTATCAGCAATACCGTATTTTAGAACATATAAGGAGGTTCGAGCTTTTGGTTGGGTTGTTTTTGTGGTTTGGTTTTTTTGTGTAATATGGTATGTCCTAAAAGACAGCTGTGTTTTGAGTTTACTCCAAGACAGACTGTGACAAAGGGCTAAGAAATAGCAGGAAACAGTTAAACAGTGGACCCGGTAGTTCTTGCTGCTACTCTGCGCTCTACTGAATGAGATGTATCCCCCTCATCTTTTTTGACCAACCTCTTCCCAGAAGTTAAAAGTCTATGTGCATCATTTTTTTATGCACCCTTTTCATATTTCTAAAGTGTTCATGTATTTTTTTCTCTGCCCAAGCAAGGCAAAGATGTACAATGTCATAGAAGTAATTGGTTCTTGAGTTTTATTGGTGTTTGTGTATACAGAAATGGCATTAAGAGAAAACAAACTGTGATTATGTGTGAAACAGAGCATGTGCTATCCATGAGCTTTGCTTTGAGTTTCCTAAAGTAATTGGAAAATTATGGTCACTAGTAATTTTTCTCTCAGAACAAGAGCTTTTTCCTACAACATCAAGCATGTGTACTTCAGTGTTACTTGGATAAAGATTTCTGGTTCAGGACCTTGTTCGAATGTGCACTTATAAACAAGGCTTGTCAGTACCCAGGTAAGTGCAAAGATGTTTTATTTGGTTCTGGTTTCAGTGCCTGTTTGTATAGGCGCAGCTTCCTTGCTCTAAAAAAAAACGAAAAAAAAGGCATCTTTGAAAAATCTCAGTGTACATTTTTCGTCTCATTATCTTTTTAAACACTATAGCCTGTCATCTTTGGGATGAATACTTTGTGCCTTTTGGGCTGCATGAAGAATATCAACATTTAAATTCCAGGGTCAGTGATTCTGCAGCTCTAGTCTAATGAACAGGCCAAATTATTTAAAATACAAATTATTAAGACATTTCTAGACACTGAAGGTTAACTACCACTTACAAATACCTTCTGTTAGCTTTGGAAGCAGTTGATAGAATGAAGGTGGTGAGGCCCTGGAACAGATCGCCCAGAGAAGTTGTGGATGCCCCATCTCTGGAAGAGTTCAGTGCCAGGTTGACCGGGGCTCTGAGCAACCTGGTGTAGTGCAAGGTGTCCCTGCCCATGGTCCTTCCAACCCAAACCATTCTGTGATTCTATGAAATACCTCACTTCGACTCTGAATTAATGTAGCTGTTGGGAGCAGGCAACAGTTTCAGGGCTGCAAGTTTATGCAGTTAGAACTAACATCAGACTTTAGCCCTCACTGCTGGGAGTGTAGACGAAAAAGTGTCGACTGAATTGGAAAAATCTCTGGAATTATACTAGTGACCCTGAATAAACTGCAACCGTGCTGAAATGGTATTTTAAGATTATTTGTGCATATATAAAAACCCACGTAACTTGAAATATAGGGGCAAAATGTCTAAATTTCTCGAAGGTTATTCCTGTTTTCTATTGATCAAGGAATGGCTGAACAAAACTTTCTGGTGAAAAACTGGAAAATATCCAGCGTCATAAGCACTTGCTATCTGTCTATCCTCCCTCTTTACTGCGGGTTTGATTTTCTTTTTTTCCCCTGGCAATTCAGCTTTTAATGAGCTCAGGATGCATTCACTTGGTTTTGTGCCCTCCATTTTTATTTAATAATTCTTTTTTTTCGGTGAACACGTCATGACAAGGCGCAGCACGACTCGGCCCGTGCCCGCCGGGAGGAGCCGGGCTGTGGCACGGGCGGGGCGGCGGCGGCGGGAGGGGCCGG